>JASJOG010000074.1:0-12500 GCA_030142905.1 Heliopora coerulea | reverse complement strand
GAAGAACAGACAAACATACAAACAAACATACAAACAAACAGACAGACAAACATACAAACAAAAAGACAGACAAACATACAAACAAACAGACAGACAGACAGACAGACAGAACAACAGACAGACAAACAGAAAACAGACATACAGACACACAGACAGACAAACAGACAGATGGACAAACAGACAAACATACAAACAGACAGATGAACAGACAAACATACAAAAAAAACAGACAGACAGACAGACAGACAGACAGACAGAAAAAAAATAGACAAACAGACAGACAGACAAACATAAAAACAGACAGACAGATAAACAGATAAACAGACAGACAAACAGATAAACAGATAAACAGATAAACAGACAGACAAACAGATAAACAGATAAACAGATAAACAGACAGACAAACAGATAAACAGATAAACAGATAAACAGACAGACAAAAACACAGATAGAAAAAGAAACATACAGACAAGCAAACATACAGACAAGCAAACATACAGACAAGCAAACATACAGACAAACAGATAAACAGATAAACAGATAAACAGACAGACAAAAACACAGATAGAAAAAGAAACATACAGACAAGCAAACATACAGACAAGCAAACATACAGACAAGCAAACATACAGACAAGCAAACATACAGACAAACATACAGACAAGCAAACATACAGACAAACATACAGACAAGCATACAGACAAGCAAACATACAGACAAACAGACAGAAAAACAAACATCAAACAAACAAACAGAAAGGCAGACAAACATGCAGACAAGCTAAATAAAGACGAATAGACAAAGAAAGAGAGCTAAACAGATAGTGACAGACAGACAAATAGAGAGATAGATATACACATAGACAAAGAGATGGTCTGAAATACATAAAAAATAATTTTGGGAGTTAAGCTTCAGTTTAAACTTAAGCCGAGGTTTAAGCCTTAAAATTGTATGAAAAATACAGAACTGATATTTGGAGTTAAACCATGGTATAAAGTTAAACCAGGGTTTAAGTCTTGAAATTGTCTTATATGTATAAAAAACCAATTTTGGGAGTTAGGCTGCAGTTTAAAGTTAAGCCGAGGTTTAACTCTTAAAATGGTCTGAAATACATAAAAAACCGATTTTGGAAGTTAAGCCGCGGTTTAAAGTTAATCCGAGGTTTAAGTCTTAAAATGGTCTGAAATGCAAAAAAACTCATTTTCGAAGTTAAGCCGCAGTTTATAGTTAAGCCGAGGTTTAAGTCTTAAAATGGTCTGAAATGCATAAAAAACCGATTTTGGGAGTTAATCCGCGGTTTAAAGTTAAACCGAGGTTTAAGTCTTAAAATGGTCTGAAATGCATAAAAAACCGATTTTGGGAGTTAAGCCGCGGTTTAAAGTTAAGCCGAGGTTTAAGTTTTAAAATAGTTTAAAATGCATAAAAAACCGATTTTGGGATTTAAGCCGCGGTTTAAAGTTAAGCCGAGGTTAAAGTCTTAAAATGGTCTGAAAGGCAAAAAAATTCATTTTCGAAGTTAAGCCGCGGTTTAAAGTTAAGCCTAGGTTTAAGTCTTAAAATGGTCTGAAAGGCAAAAAAAATCATTTTCGAAGTTAAGCCGCGGTTTAAAGTTAAGCCGAGGTTTAAGTCTTAAAATGGTATAAAATGCATAAAAAACGAATTTTTGGAGTTAAGCCGCGGTTTAAAGTTAAGCCGAGGTTAAAGTCTTAAAATGGTATGGAATGCATAAAAAACCGATTTTGGGAGTTAAGCCGCGGTTTAAAGTTAAGCCGAGGTTTAACATTTAAAAGGGTCTGAAATCCATAAAAAACCGATTTTGGTAGTTAAAACGCGGTTTAAATTTAAGCCGAGGTTTAACATTTAAAATGGTCTGAAATGTATAAAAAACATATTTTGGAAGTTAAGCCGCGGTTTAAAGTTAAGCCGAGGTTTAAGTCTTAAAATGGTCTGAAATGCATAAAAAACCGATTTTGGAAGTTAAGCCGCGGTTTAAATTTAAGCCGAGGTTTAAGTCTTAAAATGGTCTCAAAGGTATAAAAAACCGATTTTGGAAGTTAAGCCGCGGTTTAAAGTTAAGCCGAGGTTTAAGTCTTAAAATGGTCTGAAATGCATAAAAAACGGTTTTGGAAGTTAAGCCGCAGTTTAAAGTTAAGCCGAGGTTTAAGTCTTAAAATGGTCTGAAATACATAAAAAACATATTTTGAAAGTAAAGCCGCGGTTTAAAGTTAAGCCGAGGTTTAAGTCTTAAAATGGTCTGAAATGCATAAAAAACGGTTTTGGAAGTTAAGCCGCAGTTTAAAGTTAAGCCGAGGTTTAAGTCTTAAAATGGTCTGAAATACATAAAAAACATATTTTGAAAGTAAAGCCGTGGTTTAAAGTTAAGCCGAGGTTTAACTCTTAAAATGGTCTCAAATGTATAAAAAACCGATTTTGGAAGTTAAGCCGCGGTTTAAAGTTAAGCCGAGGTTTAAGTCTTAAAATGGTCTGAAATGCATAAAAAACGGTTTTGGAAGTTAAGCCGCAGTTTAAAGTTAAGCCGAGGTTTAAGTCTTAAAATGGTCTGAAATACATAAAAAACATATTTTGAAAGTAAAGCCGCGGTTTAAAGTTAAGCCGAGGTTTAAGTCTTAAAATGGTCTCAAATGTATAAAAAACCGATTTTGGAAGTTAAGCCGCGGTTTAAAGTTAAGCCGAGGTTTAAGTCTTAAAATGGTCTGAAATGCATAAAAAACCGATTTTCAGAGTTAAGCCGCGTTTTAAAGTTAAGCCGAGGTTTAAGTCTTAAAATGGTCTGAAATGCACAAAAAACCGATTTTCAGAGTTAAGCCGCGGTTTAAAGTTAAGCCGAGGTTTAAGTCTTAAAATGGTCTGAAATGCATAAAAAACCGATTTTGGGATTTAAGCAGAGGTTTAAAGTTAAGCCGAGGTTTAACATTTAAAATGGTCTGAAATCCATAAAAAACCTATTTTGGTAGTTTAAACGCGGTTTAAATTTAAGCCGAGGTTTAACATTTAAAATGGTCTGAAATGTATAAAAAACATATTTTGGGAGTTAAGCCGCGGTTTAAAGTTAAGCCGAGGTTTAAGTCTTAAAATGGTCTGAAATGCATAAAAAACCGATTTTCAGAGTTAAGCCGCGGTTTAAAGTTAAGCCGAGGTTTAAGTCTTAAAATGGTCTGAAATGCATAAAAAACCGATTTTGGGATTTAAGCCGAGGTTTAAAGTTAAGCCGAGGTTTAACATTTAAAAGGGTCTGAAATCCATAAAAAACCGATTTTGGTAGTTAAAACGCGGTTTAAATTTAAGCCGAGGTTTAACATTTAAAATGGTCTGAAATGTATAATAAACATATTTTGGGAGTTAAGCCGCGGTTTAAAGTTAAGCCGAGGTTTAAGTCTTAAAATGGTCTGAAATGCATAAAAAACCGATTTTGGAAGTTAAGCCGCGGTTTAAGTCTTAAAATGGTCTCAAAGGTATAAAAAACCGATTTTGGAAGTTAAGCCGCGGTTTAAAGTTAAGCCGAGGTTTAAGTCTTAAAATGGTCTGAAATGCATAAAAAACGGTTTTGGAAGTTAAGCCGCAGTTTAAAGTTAAGCCGAGGTTTAAGTCTTAAAATGGTCTGAAATACATAAAAAACATATTTTGAAAGTAAAGCCGCGGTTTAAAGTTAAGCCGAGGTTTAAGTCTTAAAATGGTCTGAAATGCATAAAAAACGGTTTTGGAAGTTAAGCCGCAGTTTAAAGTTAAGCCGAGGTTTAAGTCTTAAAATGGTCTGAAATACATAAAAAACATATTTTGAAAGTAAAGCCGCGGTTTAAAGTTAAGCCGAGGTTTAACTCTTAAAATGGTCTCAAATGTATAAAAAACCGATTTTGGAAGTTAAGCCGCGGTTTAAAGTTAAGCCGAGGTTTAAGTCTTAAAATGGTCTGAAATGCATAAAAAACGGTTTTGGAAGTTAAGCCGCAGTTTAAAGTTAAGCCGAGGTTTAAGTCTTAAAATGGTCTGAAATACATAAAAAACATATTTTGAAAGTAAAGCCGCGGTTTAAAGTTAAGCCGAGGTTTAAGTCTTAAAATGGTCTCAAATGTATAAAAAACCGATTTTGGAAGTTAAGCCGCGGTTTAAAGTTAAGCCGAGGTTTAAGTCTTAAAATGGTCTGGAATGCATAAAAAACATATTTTGAAAGTTAAGACGTGGTTTAAAGTTAAGCCGAGGTTTCAGTCTTAAAATGGTCTAAAATGCATAAAAAACAGATTTTGGAAGTTAAGCTGTGGTTTAAAGTTAAGCCGAGTTTTAGATCTTAAAATGGTCTGAAATGCATAAAAAACCGATTTTGAAAGTTAAGCCGCGGTTTAAAGTTAAGCTGAGTTTTAAGTCTTAAAATGGTCTGAAATGCATAAAAAACGGATTTTGGAAGTTAAGCCGCGGTTTAAAGTTAAGCCGGGGTTTAAGTCTTAAAATGATCTGAAATGCATAAAAACTGATTTTGGGAGTTAACCCATGGTTTAAACTTAAGGCGGGGTTTAAGTCTTAAAATGATCTGAAATGCATAAAAAACCGATTTTGGGAGTTAAGCCATGGTTTAAAGTTAAGTTAACCCTAACCCTAACCCTAACCCTAACCCTAACCCTAACCCTAACCCTAACCCTAACCCTAACCCTAACCCTAAACCTAAACCTAATCCTAGGTTAGGATTAGGGTTAGGGTTAGGGTTAGGGTTAGGGTTAGGGTTAGGGTTAGGGTTAGGGTTAGGGTTAGGGTTAGGGTTAGGGTTAGGGTTAGGGTTAGGGTTAGGGTTAGGGTTAGGGTTAGGGTTAGGGTTAGGGTTAGGGTTAGGGTTAGGGTTAGGGTTAGGGTTAGGGTTAGGGTTAGGGTTAGGGTTAGGGTTAGGGTTAGGGTTAGGGTTAGGGTTAGGGTTAGGGTTAGGGTTAGGGTTAGGGTTAGGGTTAGGGTTAGGGTTAGGGTTAGGGTTAGGGTTAGGGTTAGGGTTAGGGTTAGGGTTAGGGTTAGGGTTAGGGTTAGGGTTAGGGTTAGGGTTAGGGTTAGGGTTAGGGTTAGGGTTAGGGTTAGGGTTAGGGTTAGGGTTAGGGTTAGGGTTAGGGTTAGGGTTAGGGTTAGGGTTAGGGTTAGGGTTAGGGTTAGGGTTAGGGTTAGGGTTAGGGTTAGGGTTAGGGTTAGGGTTAGGGTTAGGGTTAGGGTTAGGGTTAGGGTTAGGGTTAGGGTTAGGGTTAGGGTTAGGGTTAGGGTTAGGGTTAGGGTTAGGGTTAGGGTTAGGGTTAGGGTTAGGGTTAGGGTTAGGGTTAGGGTTAGGGTTAGGGTTAGGGTTAGGGTTAGGGTTAGGGTTAGGGTTAGGGTTAGGGTTAGGGTTAGGGTTAGGGTTAGGGTTAGGGTTAGGGTTAGGGTTAGGGTTAGGGTTAGGGTTAGGGTTAGGGTTAGGGTTAGGGTTAGGGTTAGGGTTAGGGTTAGGGTTAGGGTTAGGGTTAGGGTTAGGGTTAGGGTTAGGGTTAGGGTTAGGGTTAGGGTTAGGGTTAGGGTTAGGGTTAGGGTTAGGGTTAGGGTTAGGGTTAGGGTTAGGGTTAGGGTTAGGGTTAGGGTTAGGGTTAGGGTTAGGGTTAGGGTTAGGGTTAGGGTTAGGGTTAGGGTTAGGGTTAGGGTTAGGGTTAGGGTTAGGGTTAGGGTTAGGGTTAGGGTTAGGGTTAGGGTTAGGGTTAGGGTTAGGGTTAGGGTTAGGGTTAGGGTTAGGGTTAGGGTTAGGGTTAGGGTTAGGGTTAGGGTTAGGGTTAGGGTTAGGGTTAGGGTTAGGGTTAGGGTTAGGGTTAGGGTTAGGGTTAGGGTTAGGGTTAGGGTTAGGGTTAGGGTTAGGGTTAGGGTTAGGGTTAGGGTTAGGGTTAGGGTTAGGGTTAGGGTTAGGGTTAGGGTTAGGGTTAGGGTTAGGGTTAGGGTTAGGGTTAGGGTTAGGGTTAGGGTTAGGGTTAGGGTTAGGGTTAGGGTTAGGGTTAGGGTTAGGGTTAGGGTTAGGGTTAGGGTTAGGGTTAGGGTTAGGGTTAGGGTTAGGGTTAGGGTTAGGGTTAGGGTTAGGGTTAGGGTTAGGGTTAGGGTTAGGGTTAGGGTTAGGGTTAGGGTTAGGGTTAGGGTTAGGGTTAGGGTTAGGGTTAGGGTTAGGGTTAGGGTTAGGGTTAGGGTTAGGGTTAGGGTTAGGGTTAGGGTTAGGGTTAGGGTTAGGGTTAGGGTTAGGGTTAGGGTTAGGGTTAGGGTTAGGGTTAGGGTTAGGGTTAGGGTTAGGGTTAGGGTTAGGGTTAGGGTTAGGGTTAGGGTTAGGGTTAGGGTTAGGGTTAGGGTTAGGGTTAGGGTTAGGGTTAGGGTTAGGGTTAGGGTTAGGGTTAGGGTTAGGGTTAGGGTTAGGGTTAGGGTTAGGGTTAGGGTTAGGGTTAGGGTTAGGGTTAGGGTTAGGGTTAGGGTTAGGGTTAGGGTTAGGGTTAGGGTTAGGGTTAGGGTTAGGGTTAGGGTTAGGGTTAGGGTTAGGGTTAGGGTTAGGGTTAGGGTTAGGGTTAGGGTTAGGGTTAGGGTTAGGGTTAGGGTTAGGGTTAGGGTTAGGGTTAGGGTTAGGGTTAGGGTTAGGGTTAGGGTTAGGGTTAGGGTTAGGGTTAGGGTTAGGGTTAGGGTTAGGGTTAGGGTTAGGGTTAGGGTTAGGGTTAGGGTTAGGGTTAGGGTTAGGGTTAGGGTTAGGGTTAGGGTTAGGGTTAGGGTTAGGGTTAGGGTTAGGGTTAGGGTTAGGGTTAGGGTTAGGGTTAGGGTTAGGGTTAGGGTTAGGGTTAGGGTTAGGGTTAGGGTTAGGGTTAGGGTTAGGGTTAGGGTTAGGGTTAGGGTTAGGGTTAGGGTTAGGGTTAGGGTTAGGGTTAGGGTTAGGGTTAGGGTTAGGGTTAGGGTTAGGGTTAGGGTTAGGGTTAGGGTTAGGGTTAGGGTTAGGGTTAGGGTTAGGGTTAGGGTTAGGGTTAGGGTTAGGGTTAGGGTTAGGGTTAGGGTTAGGGTTAGGGTTAGGGTTAGGGTTAGGGTTAGGGTTAGGGTTAGGGTTAGGGTTAGGGTTAGGGTTAGGGTTAGGGTTAGGGTTAGGGTTAGGGTTAGGGTTAGGGTTAGGGTTAGGGTTAGGGTTAGGGTTAGGGTTAGGGTTAGGGTTAGGGTTAGGGTTAGGGTTAGGGTTAGGGTTAGGGTTAGGGTTAGGGTTAGGGTTAGGGTTAGGGTTAGGGTTAGGGTTAGGGTTAGGGTTAGGGTTAGGGTTAGGGTTAGGGTTAGGGTTAGGGTTAGGGTTAGGGTTAGGGTTAGGGTTAGGGTTAGGGTTAGGGTTAGGGTTAGGGTTAGGGTTAGGGTTAGGGTTAGGGTTAGGGTTAGGGTTAGGGTTAGGGTTAGGGTTAGGGTTAGGGTTAGGGTTAGGGTTAGGGTTAGGGTTAGGGTTAGGGTTAGGGTTAGGGTTAGGGTTAGGGTTAGGGTTAGGGTTAGGGTTAGGGTTAGGGTTAGGGTTAGGGTTAGGGTTAGGGTTAGGGTTAGGGTTAGGGTTAGGGTTAGGGTTAGGGTTAGGGTTAGGGTTAGGGTTAGGGTTAGGGTTAGGGTTAGGGTTAGGGTTAGGGTTAGGGTTAGGGTTAGGGTTAGGGTTAGGGTTAGGGTTAGGGTTAGGGTTAGGGTTAGGGTTAGGGTTAGGGTTAGGGTTAGGGTTAGGGTTAGGGTTAGGGTTAGGGTTAGGGTTAGGGTTAGGGTTAGGGTTAGGGTTAGGGTTAGGGTTAGGGTTAGGGTTAGGGTTAGGGTTAGGGTTAGGGTTAGGGTTAGGGTTAGGGTTAGGGTTAGGGTTAGGGTTAGGGTTAGGGTTAGGGTTAGGGTTAGGGTTAGGGTTAGGGTTAGGGTTAGGGTTAGGGTTAGGGTTAGGGTTAGGGTTAGGGTTAGGGTTAGGGTTAGGGTTAGGGTTAGGGTTAGGGTTAGGGTTAGGGTTAGGGTTAGGGTTAGGGTTAGGGTTAGGGTTAGGGTTAGGGTTAGGGTTAGGGTTAGGGTTAGGGTTAGGGTTAGGGTTAGGGTTAGGGTTAGGGTTAGGGTTAGGGTTAGGGTTAGGGTTAGGGTTAGGGTTAGGGTTAGGGTTAGGGTTAGGGTTAGGGTTAGGGTTAGGGTTAGGGTTAGGGTTAGGGTTAGGGTTAGGGTTAGGGTTAGGGTTAGGGTTAGGGTTAGGGTTAGGGTTAGGGTTAGGGTTAGGGTTAGGGTTAGGGTTAGGGTTAGGGTTAGGGTTAGGGTTAGGGTTAGGGTTAGGGTTAGGGTTAGGGTTAGGGTTAGGGTTAGGGTTAGGGTTAGGGTTAGGGTTAGGGTTAGGGTTAGGGTTAGGGTTAGGGTTAGGGTTAGGGTTAGGGTTAGGGTTAGGGTTAGGGTTAGGGTTAGGGTTAGGGTTAGGGTTAGGGTTAGGGTTAGGGTTAGGGTTAGGGTTAGGGTTAGGGTTAGGGTTAGGGTTAGGGTTAGGGTTAGGGTTAGGGTTAGGGTTAGGGTTAGGGTTAGGGTTAGGGTTAGGGTTAGGGTTAGGGTTAGGGTTAGGGTTAGGGTTAGGGTTAGGGTTAGGGTTAGGGTTAGGGTTAGGGTTAGGGTTAGGGTTAGGGTTAGGGTTAGGGTTAGGGTTAGGGTTAGGGTTAGGGTTAGGGTTAGGGTTAGGGTTAGGGTTAGGGTTAGGGTTAGGGTTAGGGTTAGGGTTAGGGTTAGGGTTAGGGTTAGGGTTAGGGTTAGGGTTAGGGTTAGGGTTAGGGTTAGGGTTAGGGTTAGGGTTAGGGTTAGGGTTAGGGTTAGGGTTAGGGTTAGGGTTAGGGTTAGGGTTAGGGTTAGGGTTAGGGTTAGGGTTAGGGTTAGGGTTAGGGTTAGGGTTAGGGTTAGGGTTAGGGTTAGGGTTAGGGTTAGGGTTAGGGTTAGGGTTAGGGTTAGGGTTAGGGTTAGGGTTAGGGTTAGGGTTAGGGTTAGGGTTAGGGTTAGGGTTAGGGTTAGGGTTAGGGTTAGGGTTAGGGTTAGGGTTAGGGTTAGGGTTAGGGTTAGGGTTAGGGTTAGGGTTAGGGTTAGGGTTAGGGTTAGGGTTAGGGTTAGGGTTAGGGTTAGGGTTAGGGTTAGGGTTAGGGTTAGGGTTAGGGTTAGGGTTAGGGTTAGGGTTAGGGTTAGGGTTAGGGTTAGGGTTAGGGTTAGGGTTAGGGTTAGGGTTAGGGTTAGGGTTAGGGTTAGGGTTAGGGTTAGGGTTAGGGTTAGGGTTAGGGTTAGGGTTAGGGTTAGGGTTAGGGTTAGGGTTAGGGTTAGGGTTAGGGTTAGGGTTAGGGTTAGGGTTAGGGTTAGGGTTAGGGTTAGGGTTAGGGTTAGGGTTAGGGTTAGGGTTAGGGTTAGGGTTAGGGTTAGGGTTAGGGTTAGGGTTAGGGTTAGGGTTAGGGTTAGGGTTAGGGTTAGGGTTAGGGTTAGGGTTAGGGTTAGGGTTAGGGTTAGGGTTAGGGTTAGGGTTAGGGTTAGGGTTAGGGTTAGGGTTAGGGTTAGGGTTAGGGTTAGGGTTAGGGTTAGGGTTAGGGTTAGGGTTAGGGTTAGGGTTAGGGTTAGGGTTAGGGTTAGGGTTAGGGTTAGGGTTAGGGTTAGGGTTAGGGTTAGGGTTAGGGTTAGGGTTAGGGTTAGGGTTAGGGTTAGGGTTAGGGTTAGGGTTAGGGTTAGGGTTAGGGTTAGGGTTAGGGTTAGGGTTAGGGTTAGGGTTAGGGTTAGGGTTAGGGTTAGGGTTAGGGTTAGGGTTAGGGTTAGGGTTAGGGTTAGGGTTAGGGTTAGGGTTAGGGTTAGGGTTAGGGTTAGGGTTAGGGTTAGGGTTAGGGTTAGGGTTAGGGTTAGGGTTAGGGTTAGGGTTAGGGTTAGGGTTAGGGTTAGGGTTAGGGTTAGGGTTAGGGTTAGGGTTAGGGTTAGGGTTAGGGTTAGGGTTAGGGTTAGGGTTAGGGTTAGGGTTAGGGTTAGGGTTAGGGTTAGGGTTAGGGTTAGGGTTAGGGTTAGGGTTAGGGTTAGGGTTAGGGTTAGGGTTAGGGTTAGGGTTAGGGTTAGGGTTAGGGTTAGGGTTAGGGTTAGGGTTAGGGTTAGGGTTAGGGTTAGGGTTAGGGTTAGGGTTAGGGTTAGGGTTAGGGTTAGGGTTAGGGTTAGGGTTAGGGTTAGGGTTAGGGTTAGGGTTAGGGTTAGGGTTAGGGTTAGGGTTAGGGTTAGGGTTAGGGTTAGGGTTAGGGTTAGGGTTAGGGTTAGGGTTAGGGTTAGGGTTAGGGT
The DNA here is from genome assembly GCA_030142905.1 of Heliopora coerulea. Lineage (NCBI taxonomy): Eukaryota > Metazoa > Cnidaria > Anthozoa > Scleralcyonacea > Helioporidae > Heliopora > Heliopora coerulea. The sequence continues at coordinate 2,219 of JASJOG010000074.1, read as the reverse complement.
TAGGGTTAGGGTTAGGGTTAGGGTTAGGGTTAGGGTTAGGGTTAGGGTTAGGGTTAGGGTTAGGGTTAGGGTTAGGGTTAGGGTTAGGGTTAGGGTTAGGGTTAGGGTTAGGGTTAGGGTTAGGGTTAGGGTTAGGGTTAGGGTTAGGGTTAGGGTTAGGGTTAGGGTTAGGGTTAGGGTTAGGGTTAGGGTTAGGGTTAGGGTTAGGGTTAGGGTTAGGGTTAGGGTTAGGGTTAGGGTTAGGGTTAGGGTTAGGGTTAGGGTTAGGGTTAGGGTTAGGGTTAGGGTTAGGGTTAGGGTTAGGGTTAGGGTTAGGGTTAGGGTTAGGGTTAGGGTTAGGGTTAGGGTTAGGGTTAGGGTTAGGGTTAGGGTTAGGGTTAGGGTTAGGGTTAGGGTTAGGGTTAGGGTTAGGGTTAGGGTTAGGGTTAGGGTTAGGGTTAGGGTTAGGGTTAGGGTTAGGGTTAGGGTTAGGGTTAGGGTTAGGGTTAGGGTTAGGGTTAGGGTTAGGGTTAGGGTTAGGGTTAGGGTTAGGGTTAGGGTTAGGGTTAGGGTTAGGGTTAGGGTTAGGGTTAGGGTTAGGGTTAGGGTTAGGGTTAGGGTTAGGGTTAGGGTTAGGGTTAGGGTTAGGGTTAGGGTTAGGGTTAGGGTTAGGGTTAGGGTTAGGGTTAGGGTTAGGGTTAGGGTTAGGGTTAGGGTTAGGGTTAGGGTTAGGGTTAGGGTTAGGGTTAGGGTTAGGGTTAGGGTTAGGGTTAGGGTTAGGGTTAGGGTTAGGGTTAGGGTTAGGGTTAGGGTTAGGGTTAGGGTTAGGGTTAGGGTTAGGGTTAGGGTTAGGGTTAGGGTTAGGGTTAGGGTTAGGGTTAGGGTTAGGGTTAGGGTTAGGGTTAGGGTTAGGGTTAGGGTTAGGGTTAGGGTTAGGGTTAGGGTTAGGGTTAGGGTTAGGGTTAGGGTTAGGGTTAGGGTTAGGGTTAGGGTTAGGGTTAGGGTTAGGGTTAGGGTTAGGGTTAGGGTTAGGGTTAGGGTTAGGGTTAGGGTTAGGGTTAGGGTTAGGGTTAGGGTTAGGGTTAGGGTTAGGGTTAGGGTTAGGGTTAGGGTTAGGGTTAGGGTTAGGGTTAGGGTTAGGGTTAGGGTTAGGGTTAGGGTTAGGGTTAGGGTTAGGGTTAGGGTTAGGGTTAGGGTTAGGGTTAGGGTTAGGGTTAGGGTTAGGGTTAGGGTTAGGGTTAGGGTTAGGGTTAGGGTTAGGGTTAGGGTTAGGGTTAGGGTTAGGGTTAGGGTTAGGGTTAGGGTTAGGGTTAGGGTTAGGGTTAGGGTTAGGGTTAGGGTTAGGGTTAGGGTTAGGGTTAGGGTTAGGGTTAGGGTTAGGGTTAGGGTTAGGGTTAGGGTTAGGGTTAGGGTTAGGGTTAGGGTTAGGGTTAGGGTTAGGGTTAGGGTTAGGGTTAGGGTTAGGGTTAGGGTTAGGGTTAGGGTTAGGGTTAGGGTTAGGGTTAGGGTTAGGGTTAGGGTTAGGGTTAGGGTTAGGGTTAGGGTTAGGGTTAGGGTTAGGGTTAGGGTTAGGGTTAGGGTTAGGGTTAGGGTTAGGGTTAGGGTTAGGGTTAGGGTTAGGGTTAGGGTTAGGGTTAGGGTTAGGGTTAGGGTTAGGGTTAGGGTTAGGGTTAGGGTTAGGGTTAGGGTTAGGGTTAGGGTTAGGGTTAGGGTTAGGGTTAGGGTTAGGGTTAGGGTTAGGGTTAGGGTTAGGGTTAGGGTTAGGGTTAGGGTTAGGGTTAGGGTTAGGGTTAGGGTTAGGGTTAGGGTTAGGGTTAGGGTTAGGGTTAGGGTTAGGGTTAGGGTTAGGGTTAGGTTAGGGTTAGGGTTAGGGTTAGGGTTAGGGTTAGGGTTAGGGTTAGGGTTAGGGTTAGGGTTAGGGTTAGGGTTAGGGTTAGGGTTAGGGTTAGGGTTAGGGTTAGGGTTAGGGTTAGGGTTAGGGTTAGGGTTAGGGTTAGGGTTAGGGTTAGGGTTAGGGTTAGGGTTAGGGTTAGGGTTAGGGTTAGGGTTAGGGTTAGGGTTAGGGTTAGGGTTAGGGTTAGGGTTAGGGTTAGGGTTAGGGTTAGGGTTAGGGTTAGGGTTAGGGTTAGGGTTAGGGTTAGGGTTAGGGTTAGGGTTAGGGTTAGGGTTAGGGTTAGGGTTAGGGTTAGGGTTAGGGTTAGGGTTAGGGTTAGGGTTAGGGTTAGGGTTAGGGTTAGGGT
>JASJOG010000739.1:0-40216 GCA_030142905.1 Heliopora coerulea | reverse complement strand
CCTTTCTCCAACTCCAAACTACTGAATCATAATCATAAAAAAAATTCTAAAAATGATGAATTAGTGCTCACACTAACTTTTTACAACACTTTCCACTTTGGAAAGTAGGTTTCAAATTTTACTTTCCATTTCAAAATCTTATTTCCCAAAACATAGGGCAAACCTTTTTAAGTGCTAACCATGATAAATTAATAATAACAAAAAATTCTTCCCCACATCTCATTACCTGCAGACTTCAGTAATTTTCGAAGACTAAATATCGTTTTTGGGTGGTGCCTTATTTTTTGCCCACTTTTTCCATTTAAACCTTTTTAACCGTAAGATTTACTTCCCAGTTTAGGCCAAAATTTACTTGCCAGATCAGGTAAGTATTTTGGTTCCTTTTTGATTTTTTACTTTCCAAGAAGTAAATTTACTTTCCAATGGAAAGCGAGTAAGTGTTAGTGTTGAGCCCTGTGTGAGTCAAGGTTTACAAAAGGATTCAGTATTTCCTGTAACATTTTTGTGACTCACTACAAATCATTGTAGGAGTTGATTATGAAGATATGCCCATAATGTGTAGCAAAATGTAGGTGCCTACTTAAGTTGTTTGACCCTTCATGGAACAACAATTATTTCACTGGTAAAGTGAAATAATTGTTAACCTAATTGTTATTGTTATTTATGTGATGTAACGTTAAGATCCTTCCATTTTCATTTTTATAAAGCCCTTTTTTCTCTGTCTTCTAGTTTCTTATCACAAAGGTTGCTACATTGGACAAGAACTGACAGCAAGAACACACCATACGGGTGTCCTACGAAAACGAATAATGCCTATTAAGCTGATAGGAGGCATAGGAAAAACTGACTTCAAATTTGATAAAGATGCATTAATAACAACAGCCTCTGGTAAAGCTGCTGGGAAATTGAAAAGCACTTATGGAACAATTGGACTTGGCCTAATGAGGCTTGATGTGGTGAAATCTGCCAGTAGTTTGACAGCTTCTTCCTCGGATGGTACTAATGTAGCCGTTGAGGTTGACTGGCCCACCTGGTGGTCTTATGAATAGGATTATGGGCAGGACTATCAAGAGGGGCATTGTTAAGTAATTGATCTCTGGGCTGGCCTGGCTGTGGCCTGGCCCATGGAATGGTATGCATGTGAGGAGATACACACGGTGTCCATGGACCAGTAAACCTTCTTTGCCCTGGTGACACAAAAGTAATGATACAAAAGTAATGACACAAAAGTAATGTGTTGTCAAATTTGACCAGAGACCTATGAAAATACAAAGTCAAACATGATGATTGTGTAGAGTTTCATTTACAAAGAAACAGGAGGGTGTCCTGCCTGGCTCTGCTCCCAAGCTGTCCCTTTGTCCCATAGAGATTCTTAGAGCCTTCCTGTGCTCTTTCAAGCAAAGTTAGTCTTGCTTTTTCATTTTTTAACCATGCTGTCTAAAATCTCCACTTTGCAAATAACCAATTTTTTACTGGAGGCAAATTGATTGATCATTTGTCATTGGCAGTTGCTCCTCTGTGCAACAAGTCAGAAAGACTTCTTGAAACATGGAAGTGCACCTTGAAGGCTGATTACAAACAAGAAGGTCATCTAGGGTTTTAAAACAAGTGCTGACAGCATTGAGACAAGAATTTAATGTGGTTTGAATGGATGTTGATTTGAAAGTATGCCATCCAACGTAGATGAGGCCAAACAAAAAAAGTTTCTTAAGGCAGAAACAAGGAAACAAGAATACAAATCAAAAATGCCTATTGACTAACAGCTGTCTTAGTGGAATGTGCTTAACTCATCTGCTTGAAATATCTGTGTAATTTGTCTCACTGTGTAGTGATGATTTTCATTTTGGTAATTTGTTCATCATCATCATCATCATCATCATTGTCATCATCACCACCATCATCTTCATCACCACCATCATCTTCATCACCACCATCATCTTCATCATCACCATCATCTTCATCACCACCATCATCTTCATCACCACCATCATCTTCATCATCACCATCATCTTCATCACCACCATCATCTTCATCATCACCATCATCTTCATCACCACCATCATCTTCATCATCACCATCATCTTCATCACCACCATCATCTTCATCACCACCATTATCTTCATCATCACCATCATCTTCATCATCATCTTCATCATCACCATCATCTTCATCATCATCACCATCATCTTCATCATCACCACCATCATCTTCATCACCACCATCATCTTCATCATCACCATCATCTTCATTATCATCATCATCATCATCACCACCATCATCATCATCACCACCATCATCTTCATCACCACCATCATCTTCATCATCACCATCATCTTCATCATCACCATCATCTTCATCATCATCTTCATCATCTTCATCATCACATTGTTATTAAAATTATTTACAATTTATTTAATTTATGCTGTTTACCGCTGGTCATATTTACCGCGTATCAAATTTTAAAAAAATGGCGGCCACAAAGGTTGTAGTTGATAATGGAGCTTATTCGATCAAAATTGGGTTTAATAACGCCGAAACACCTAGGTTAGTTTCACTGTGCTATTCAGGGACCATAATTATTCCTTTCCCTAACTTTTCGCCCGAAAAATTGTACTTTTTTGGTTTCTAGAATTATTCCAAACAGCATATTCAAGGTCAAGAGTGAGAGACGTAAAGTGTTTATTGGAGATCAGATTGACGAATGCAAAGACTATTCTGGACTGTTTTACGTTTTACCGTTCCAGAAGGTGAGGTTCTATTAGTGAGGGACTTAAAGTTGTTTATACTATGAGGGGGGGAGGGATTTGATGGCAGGGACAAGAGCTTGGAAGATGAACTAGACTGCTTGTTACACGAAAAATGAACAGTCATTTTAATGAGGAAGCTAAAGCTCTTACCGTTGTACGGGATTGTTTCCCGTTTCTTTTTATATGGGATTGTTACCCTGTCCATGAATCTCTTTCCCTAACTTCCTCTTTCTGTCTATCACCCTTGGCTTGCTTTCTCATTATCCCTATTTTCTTCAATCACGTTATTATTTTTCTTCTTTATGACCAACCTCCTAATGCCTGCCATTTTCGGCTTGACCCTCTTTTTCTTGTCCATATCTCACCTCAATGACCCACTTCCTCTTTGTTCCTATTTTCTTTCCTTAACTTGTTCCTTTATTCCTATATTCTGTTCACCTATTTCATCATTTAGCCCATTTTCCTTAAATATCTTCCCTGGTCCAAAACTGACCAACTAAGAACCCTTATTTTATAGACCCACCATTTTTTATAATACTTCCCTTTTATCCACAGCCACAAATTCACCTTTTTCCCCTTTATTTTTCTTTCACCCACTTCATAGTTTTATTTTCACTTGACCTGTTTCATCTTGCTCACATTTTCTGTTCATCCACCTCCTCATTGTATCTGTTTTCCTTTAACCAATTTCTTTGTCTTTATATTGACCAGACCCATTTTATAATTCTATTTATGTTGTACCACTTTATTCCACTTGTTTTACTCTGCTTCAATTCCTCTTTGTCCTTCTTTCCATTTCTCCCACCTCTTCATTGTCCTTACAGGTGTGTTCCCCTTGGTGCTCTTCCTAGTATTCTTATTTGGCTATATCTCCTCATGCATTGGTCATAAGAATTCTAATGTATAATCATTGTTAGTAAACTAAAGTTGTTCTGAGGAATGAAAGTTAATTCACATTTGCCACAATAGGGAAAACTGCACTCAAGCATCCCATGCATTATGTGAAAAAATTATTGTTAAAGAATTTATTATTGGACTTATGCAGTCTATGTAATATTACAAGTTGTGATATTTTATTTCATTATACAGGGATTTTTATTAAACTGGGGAGTTGAAAAGCAGATTTGGGATTATGTTTTTGGAAAAGATGCAATGAAGGTAATTCAGGGAATAAGTATGATGAATTACAGCTGTCATGATTATCTGTTGCAACTTTATGATACACAGTTATTGTACTATCATTGGGAAACTGCATCCTTGCAAGCCTGATACTGTTGTTGCTGGACTGTAGAGTTGGAACATTAGTCACCAAATTTTGTCTTTTTAGGTGGACTTCCCAGAAACTGATTTAGTCATTACTGAACCATACTTCAATTTTACATCCATACAGGTTTGTATAAACTGGCATTTTTTATTACATATTGTGAGACCTTATCTAACATTTTGTGTTTTAGTTTGAAGCTCCAAATGAAATAATTCTGAGAAAATTCTCACTATTTATTAACATTATTAAATAATTATTAACATGAATATTCTAAAAACTTCTTTAACACCAGCAGGTGTCTCTTGCATGCTATTTTGGTTATTCCACAGACAATTTTTGTATGTCCAAAACTAGCTGATTGTTAGAATCCTGTCATTGAGTTTGATGCATTAAGTTTGATCAAGTAGGTATTTCTTTAAATATTTTAGGATGCCATGGACGAGATTCTATTTGAGGAATATGATTGCAGGTCTTTGTGTAGAATAACAGGTGAGCACAAGAAGTGTGCGTGTAATTGAAAACTCCTTCCAAGTTCTTAAATAGTTTGTAGGCTGGTTTATGTTTTCTTGGCCTTCCTATTATATGTAAGTATAACCATAAATAAGCAACTTACATGTGGTGAAATGAAATAACTTACCTTGAGATTTTCATCTGATCAGGGTGATTATGAATTCAATAAAATTACAGTGTCAAACTGTAAGTCTTAACAACTTATTTAATCTTATCCATAATAGCGGCACAGCTCAGTGCCTTCAAATATATTGAGGAAGATCCCAGCAGTCGTCTTATGTGCCTTGTAGTGGATTGTGGCTATTCTTTTACTCACATTGTCCCAGTCTATCAGGGAAAGATTATGAAGGAAGGTGTGCGAAGGTATAGTAAGAAGGCCCAAATGTTCACATAACTCTCAGTTCAGAAGACCTCGGCAATTGATAATTTTGCTGAACAACCTATGGTCATGTGTTTCACTGCATAATAATTGCACTTTTTTATTGTTACTCTACTGGCAATGCCAGAGACTCGTTTCATGTTTGTTAATAAAATTCTTTGTGGCTTAGTTGAGTAGTGCAAATATGAAATTGAGAAATAGTTTAGTTAAGGAATTGAAACAGGAATCCAAAGACTTGTAATTTAACTTTTTTTTATCAGGTGGAGTAATAATCTTACCATTTTTTATTGTTATTTAAAATTGCTAGAGCAGACATCACAACAGTGTACTTGAGGAGAAAATATATTGTAGGAGAAAATAAAAATTCTTATCCTTTTAAATGTTGGTTTTTGTTCCTTATCTTTTAGGATAAATGTTGGAGGGAAACTTCTGACAAATCATTTGAAGGAAATTATTTCATACAGGTAATTACATGCCTGAAGAATAGAGCAAAAATCACACTGTAACCTCATGTCTTTTCTGTACTTTCTGGGGCATATATTAGATTTCTTGCAAATTCAAAGGTCCAGCTTGGAGAAGTCTGGTACAGGTGTTGCCAAGTTGTAGGCCATGTAATTTGAAGGACTCTAGCTCTAGTAGGGTTGTGTTGTTTGTTGATCCAACTTGTATATATAGTGAGTCTTTCATATATCAAAGAAGCCCTGCATATACATGTAATAAACGACATCAAACATTTTTATATTGATTTACAAATAACAGAGAATACACCAAAAAATTAAGCATTATTAATACTAAATACCCTGCTAGTTATTTTACTCATACCCAATCAGTGGCAGGACGTTTATGTAAACATTTCACATCAATGGCACTGGGCATTTTTGATACACTTTCTTTTATTGTTTCCTGACATGATGTAACTATTTTGTTTACTGAATGATTCTTTCAATTGAGTTAGTGACAATAACTTTCCAATCTTAGGCAACTTCATGTTATGGATGAAACATATGTCATGAATCAGGTGCAGTCATTTGTATTTTATTTGTATTTTTAGTCTATGCATTTTACTCTTAAAATTTTCATCTGACACACTTATAGTTAAAATAATATATTAACTGAGGGTGGCATGATTGCCTATATCATGTGACCAATACTACTGGTATGTTAAAAGTACTGTTGTGTATGGATTTGGGTTCTTTGTCTAGGTAAAGGAAGATTCCTGCTTTGTATCTCAACAGTTTTACAAAGATGTTGAGATGGCAAGGTATTGTAAACCATTTTACTGCTGCCTAAAATAGGAGCTACAGTACCTGAAGGATCAGTTGTTTGTTTCTTATCAGTTTAAGTAGGGATACTTTGTTGGACATTTATTTTTTTGCTATACAAACCAAGTGAAACAAAAAAAGATATACAGTTTAAGTTATGATCATTGGCTTTCTTTTCAGAATAAAAGGAAAAGAGAATAAAATTGTCCGGGATTATGTGCTACCAGACTACACTAACATAAAAAGAGGATACATTAAGGTCAGTACAGTGCAAGATGACTCACAAGTGAATGACTTGGCTCATAGAGCTGTGACTTCACTTGTCATGGTGTGAGTTGATCCAAAGTGGGTGCCAGTTAATCTGCCATGTGTGAGACTTAACGTGCAAGGATGCCAGCTTATTTGAAGCACTTACATACAAGGTGACTTACCTTGGAAGCCATTTTTTTCTAGCCAGTTGAAGACATGTGGGACAAGTCTAAAGTAAATGAACATGAACAGGTTAGTGGAGAATTTCACCAAAAAGGATTTTTACTGTAATGTTTACCCATACACGGTCTTGTTCATCATTAGGTCTAGTGTTCTGGCATGATTAAATATCATCTGTTTTAGATCATTCGAATAAACCTTGAACGTTTTTCTGTACCAGAAGTTATCTTCCATCCTTCAGATATTGGTAAGTTACTGAATGAATATCAGCATTTTTAGAACCATTTAAAATAAAACATATTCTGAAAAATAGAGACATCTTGGAAAACTCAAGATATGAGTCAAAACAAGACAAGTATATGAGACTGTAATATTTTGACTTTATTACAAAGTCATCATCAGACGTCATTTTGTCTGATGATGACTTTGTTGTCAGCTGGTCGTGGTTTTTAGAACCATTTTGAGTTCATGTTTTGTATCCACTCGTTTAATATTAGAGTTATCTCACTTATCAATGCACATTGGTAATTTTCATTGCAGTTTAACTTTTTTAAGTGTATGTTCAACATTATTCTTAATATTATAACTATTTTGATGTGATACATTGCATTATGAAGTGAAGTGAAGTCATTTTATAATATGTTATGTTTTGTCATCTTTACTGCTTGCTTGGTTAACCCATCAAGGGACAATGATGCACTTTAGAATTTTGATATTTTTATATGGCAATTGCTCAACAATTTTATTCAGTTCAGTTGGTTTTTTCCAAGGCATTAAAGAAATGGGTCTTCCAGAAGCCATTATAGCTGCAGTGGAAGCCACACCATCTGGTAAACACAAAAACTGTGTGAATTTCAAAATTTAAGTAGAAGATAATATTTTATCAATTTTGATAATGATACTGTTATTAATCAAGACCTGTCTACATAGTTAAATGTTACGTCTTACAGTTAAATGTTTCATTACACTTTTTTGTCCTTTGATGCCGAAAGAATGTTATAATAATCTCTGGAACCAAGATGGACAAATTTTAAGTACCACAAATCCAGTTGGGTTTTCAGAGTCATGCAAAAGATTGTACACCATTTATCAAGGAAATCAACTTCCTGAAAATAATTACCATGTTCCACTGCATACGGGCTGGATAATGAAGATAAACAAGACATGGAACAGAGTTTGTATGAGACTTAGATACAGGACAGGGCAATTTGTTTGGTAGAAACTGATCACCCTAATAACCCTGACAATAGTCAATCTGTTTGCTTATTCTGTGACTAGTTTTTACTGTATTTTCTCTTTTCCATTTCTAGAAATGCATCCACATTTCTACACAAATATTCTGCTTACGGGAGGCTCCTCTTTGTTTCCAGGAATGAAAACAAGATTGTGAGTTGATGTTAATATTAACATAGCATACTAATAATAATGATCAATGATTATTGATCATACTAATAATCATTTGACTCCATGCACGTTTTGTTGCTAGGCTGGGTTAAAGGAAATGACATAGGACGTTGTAGCTCATGTAATGAATTAACTCAATACAATACACAGTTTTTGGAAAGAGAAACAGAGCACATCAATAAGTTCCTCTTACAGCACCCTTCAGAAAATGCTGCATGTTGTTCGTAATTCGAGGCATTTTAGCTTGTGCCTTGTGTAGTTGACCAATCATCAACTTAGATTAACAGCCCAACCAGTGCTTGATAGGACTACACCACATAGCTGCGGCAATGGTTGTAAATGCGCTGACAAGACAACATCCCCTCTGAAAAGCCTCAACATGGGTATGCTGTATGGCTTACATCATTTGGAGTTACCTCATTATATGATTGCAACGATCGCTGACAAAGATATCTTTGGAGATCGCAGCAATCATATGGAAACCGTTAACTCAACGATCCTTGCTATCACAACGATCGTGGCGATCACGATCGTTGAGACAGAATATTTTCTATCTCGCGATCTTTGCAATGGCTAGGATCGCTGTGTTCACGGTATCCACATGATGGCTGGAGTCGCTGAGTTAATTTTTTTGAACGATCGCAGCAATTGTAGCGATTATATGGAACCAGGCTGTCACGCGACGAGTAAATTCGTGTCCCGTTAACCAGATTAAAACATTAACATACAACCTTGCCTTTTAATGGGCTAAGTGACGACTGTTTCTCCTATCAGCCTGACTAGTATGATAATTGAACGTTACTGTACATCATATTGGCTTGCTGCAGACTTATTGGCAGCAATCAGCATCTTCATGTTTTACATGTATGTAACGTTGCCAAAACTGTTGCAGTTGTATATTGTTTCCTTCTAGGTATTCAGATATTCGCTCATTAGCTCCCGTTGACTTTGATGTCGCTGTTCACTTGCCATCACAGTAAGTTTTATTTCTAATTATGTCAACAACTATTATTATGAAGCATAAAGTATCATAAATTATTGGCATCTGGCTTAGTGGATGTCACCCTTTGGTTTAATGTGGCATGATTCACTCAACAATGTACAGGCGAAAAGATAATTGGTTTCTGTCACAATCAGCAAAGTTACTTATCTAATAAGTTATGAATATTTCAAGGTAGAGACACGGCTAACTGACCTAATGTGAAAACACCGGTGAGGTCCTGTTGTGGAGGGACGAGGCGGCTTTTGTCGACACATGTTGTAGATGTGGGAGCTGGGAGATAGCTTAGATGATCGATGAACGTTCGTCAAATTCTAACCTTAGAAAAACGATTTCTCAGCCCCAGATGGGGATCCAGCCCGCAACCTTCTAATGACCGGCGAGACGCTCTAACCATTGAGCCACCAAGACTCAGATGACGAGCAAAGTTACAAGTTTGACTTATGTACTGCCTGAATGGCAACCAACGGAAGGAGGGGATTTTTTGACGTTCTTGTTCGTGTTTTGATAAGGAGTTTAGTGCACTTGCTGACATTCAAAGAACCACCATAGAGTAACTGGGAAACCAGTTATTTTTTATTGTCAAACTAACTTTGACAGTTCTTCTGCAATATTCCAGACCTGCAACATACGCATGGGAAGGTGGGAAGTTACTTTCCAACAAAGACAACTTTAAGAACATGGTTGTCACAAAAGCAGAATACGAGGAGCATGGAAAAAATGCCTGTAGGAGGAAATTTGGCGGAAAAGAAAAGTAGTAAACCTGGAAATGAAAATGATTATCGCCAGGGAAGAAAAGCCACTTTTATGCTATTAAAAGGAAGACAGTTTTAACGAAGGAAGGAATGGTGGAGCACCGGCTTCTCTATTTTGGTGAGGAAGAGAAATTGTTGTCCTGACTCTAACCTGCTTGGATTGTATCCTTACCGTTAGAGAGTGGGGTGAACTAGCTGTCTGCCAAGGTGATGAGACGAGATCGCGCTGGGCTGTCACTGAATACCTGGGATAAAATATGATTTTGGTCTTGGACCCTAGGAAATTGCTCAAATTGCCTCACGTAGCGAAGGATTGCAGGTATGGACAGGGTATCCAAGTAAGGAACCGAATGTGTGCCTAATGTATTAGGTCTGCAGGGTGCTTACCAACTTGAGGATCTTGCGAGGACTTTTGAAATGCTTGGAAAATGTGTTTTGTAGGGATTCTTGTGGAAATAATGCCAAAAACGTAACTTAATTTTGGTATAAGAACTAGTGTTTTCCCTGGTCAGGGCTTTGATTACATCTGTTACTGAAGACATTTGCCACCCAACTTAAACTCTGTTTTTATGGGCTTTGTTATTTCCGTGACTACTAATGTTAACATATACTGTCTGCTGATCAAATTTTTATGTGTTTTAATAAAAGTTACTTTTTTTTACCCACTTTTTTAGTGAATTTTTTTCGGGAGGGAATGGAGACATTAACCAACTTGTTAAGGGTTGTTGAGATTGCGGAAACACTAAATATATGATCGAAGAAATCTAGGGACTGAGCCATAAAAAAAATAATAAACAACGGATAGTTCGAAAATCGTTATCATTTTCGTTCACTGTTACGAATAAGTACATGTTGTTAGTAGTAGATTGTCCAGGTTGGGGTTTTCTTGAAACAGACTGTTGCTCTAATGTGAAGTCGTCGTCAGGAAAGTTGCTACTTGTCGTTCCAATAGACCTCCTTAGCGTTGATGTTTGTTTAGCCTTTTCAGGTCATGTCCTTTCACTTTCGAGAGCTGTTTCTTTGAAATTTAATGATATTCTAGAATGCACCAAACAATGAGCAACAGGGAAGCTACAGACTAACTGCATGTGGTGGATTGGTGTTATTTCAGGTGAAACATGGACGTTCGTTGAGCTCGTATTCTCAGAAAAACGTATTCCGAACTCCAGACGGGCCCTTCTGATGACCAGTAAGACGTCCTAACCATTGAGCTGCCGAGACTCAGATGGAGTGCCAAGGGGTTGGTTCGGCATATGTGTTGACCGCGTAGTAGCCACTTGATTTATTTGGGACATGATGTTGCAGACGATATGTGGATGTTCGTTCAGTACGTTGGTCATCAGAAGGTTGCAGGTTCGATCTTCATCTGTGGCTCAGAATACATTTTTGTGCGTAAATGAGCTTGACGTTCATCCACATACCAAATATATACTTAACACAAAGCTCCCAGATGCTGTTTGCCTTTGACATTCATGTGATTAACACTATTACCATACTGCGTCCGCTACGAAGACAGCGCATGTGTCAAAACGACACTTCACTTCTCCATCCATGCCCCGGTAGCTAAATGGTTAAAGGGATCTCGCCATTCTTCAAGTTGCCGGTTCGATCCCGTTTTGTGGCTCAGGATACGTCTTTCTGAATTAGTGCGCTTGGTGAACGTGCACATATTGTTTGAAAGAAAAGCGATTGGATTTGATTGATTGATTGATTGATTGATTGAAAATATGCCGATCTTGAAACTTTGGTACTAAGGTAAATGCAAGAATATGACTACAAGTTAGTTGTAACATCGTATAGAAATGTTTACGATATTAGGAGCATCCATTATTTGGCATTATGTTTATAAACACGGTCCAAGCTTTCAAAGATAAAAGCTTCCCAAGTCCTTTTAATGCAACATTCCTGATGATCCATTCAACATCCCCTAGCAACATTCCTTGTAAGGACAGAGGTTACTTGGGAATATCTAAACGAAAATCGAATAAGCTATCGAAAATTTTGAACAATCGTGACAATTTCACTTGACTATAAAGATCAAGGCAGTAATGGTCGATTGATTTCCTTACACACTACATAAATTAAAACCTTTCGTGTAACTGATGTTAACATTAAAAAGAGAACTGAAGTAGGTCGTAAGTTACAGAAACGAATATTTCAAAACGATTCAGATGATAGAACGGATTCGCATTTCGATCATATCTCCGTTAAACGAAAATTGCGTTCGAGTATTACAGATATGACATGAATGAAGTTATTTCAAGCGGAAAAGGTACTTGTAAGAACTTTTTTTTTTTGTTTAAACATGCGTTGTTTGTACTTGAATCGACGTCTTCGCGTCCCGGGCCAAACACGCAAGTTATTTCTAATTTTCCAACTAATAATGTTTGAATACATGGGATGTTTTTGTGGTGGCGTGCAGTTGGAAAATGTAGGAGTGGATCTCCTAAACAAAACCTCTTTTTGGATACAAGCAGGTAGTATTATTCATACGTTATAATAAGTGACCACCAAACTGTTACGCCTATGGTTTAACCCCTTGTACGTTGTTCCAATTGGTTGGGTTAATCATCTATTAACAACGGAAACCACCTCACAGGAATACGTGTAAGGTAATTAGATACTTTATTTTGAAACTTTAGTTGGAGCGCATGTTGTACCTTTGTGAACAAGCAACCTTGACAGTATTTCATGCGATCCCAGATCGAGAATGTCCACAAAGTCCCAACCGAAGAAGACAGAGGACGAGCGTGAAAGTTTCAAACCCTTTGAAACCACAACAGGGGTAAAGTTTGTGAGCGCAGGACTTGCCGCTTCGTTCGCTGAACTGGTCACTCTTCCCATAGACACATCTAAAGTTCGATTACAGGTAAGATTATGTACATTGCTTGGGCGGTTGTTCAGGTAGAAGATCACACGGAAGACGAAGTGTATACCTAGGGTTGTATGAGGTAATCTCACCTAAAACGTCGGCTTATTGTTTGGAATTGAATGAACTTGCTATTTCATTTTCTCTTGGTATACGCCTAGGCAGGGTTGTACTTGGACAGTCCAGGAGGGAAACACTTCCATGTAAGGGTCGGGCTGGGTGGAGTTGAGCTTTATCTACACCAAAACCCGAGGTCCTCGTTAAAAGATAACACTGATTTAAAACGGACAGTTAAGTAACAGACATTTTGTATTCCGGTAAAGACGTAGCAGACGTTCAATTAGCGCTAAAAGAATACTAAGTGACCTGCATTCTTGGTTACATGGTATGATGTGTTCGAATTGATAAAAAGGGAAGTGAATGCTTTGCTTAAGATTACCGAAAGCTAATCGCATGTAAGATGGTGCGGTTTAACGTTTGGTTGAATTTGTTGTTTGCTATTGATACCATCAGACAACGTCTGTAAGTATCCAGCTGAACTTCGGACCTGCCTCAATGGCTGTCTCCGTGGAAATTGAATAAGAAATACCTCATTACCATTTGTACTTCTGGTTTACAAAAGCGAAAGCCTGCATCAATGGAGCACGTCCGCTAGAATCACCTTTTCCTCGAATCGTCCTTAGCTCCAAATCAATCATGGAATATTACTATATTTGTTCCAGTTTTCTAATTAACGTGGGTATGGTACCACCCCCCGTGGGCATTGATGTTCCGAGATATATCATGCAATACTCGCATCCTTAAGGGAATGAATCTGTTCACCTTGGCGCAATTTTTCACGTAACGAGTAGGCAGTAGTAGGAATCCTTGTTTAAGTTATTCATTCCTCCGTCAATGACTAAAAAAGAAACAAAATAATGCCAAAGGGTATAACTATTTATGCACCTTGGAATGGGGATAAACGAGCCGCAGTGAAAGTACATTCAGTTATCATCTGGAAGAGACAATGAACGCCCTGAAAAGCTGCATTTTTTTCTACTCCAGGTTGTGCAGTAACTTTGTTCGGGTTAACAGAATATCACATTTCAGTTACTATTTCTGCTGTTCTGTGTTCCCTTGGGCGAATCACTGTTGACAGGTGCTGCCCACAATTCAAAGGTTATATTGCAGAACAATACACCATTCTTTTAAAAAGGAATGCATCACATCTCTTGCTATATTGTGCAGGCCACCATCTTTAATCATATCCATGACTTGTTAGTAAGCTTCTTTAGTTTTGTGTATATAATGTTGAAGTGTTTTTCCAATTATTCAGTCAGAGGCTTTGTTCTGACAGCCAAAATCTGATTCAAGTAACAAACTTTTATTCAGAGTATGCTTCTCAAGATTTATATTTGTCTTAAGATGTTACAATGTAACTGCAGATACTTATGTTTTTCAGTGATACATCTTATCATGTGTCAACATTTTCAGGGGGTGGGAGCCATGGTTTCTGTCAGTCAGGGTGGAGGTACCTTCTCCCATGGAAAAAATATAGACCTTAGGAGATCAAATTGTCAATTTACACAGCTTGCACATACTTCTTTCTGGTAGGAAATTTTCTTTCTTGGTTTTGACAATTCTGTACAAGCTATTTATTGTAACAAGTCAAGGTCACTTAAAGTAGACCTGGATAGGGAAGAGTTCATCCAGCTCAACTCATTCTTTATGTAATATTTAAAAACCAAGCAAGAGCACTTTATTGGGATTTAAAACACAAGGCAATAGCTGAGTGTTTTGGACCTCATAAAGCACATACTGCAAGTTTAAATGCTAATTTGTGAAGAAAGTTTGGAACTTTATATTTTCTAAGCTGAAAACATTAACTTCTTCTCCACGTATAAAGGCAAACGTGTCTTTATCACATATGAAGATACAACACAGTTGATTGTATTTTCCTCATGAATTGTTAATAAATTTTATAAGTTCAGATTTAATCTAAGGAGCTAAACAACTATCTGTTATAGTTTGTAAGGACTGCAGTGGTGCAAATGACCTGTTAAAAGTTGTTTAATTTCCTTGGGCAATGGCAATTCAAGCATGTTGTTGGTTGTTACATATTCAAAAACAGTCTGTATTGTTTTGTCATACATAGATACAAGGAGAAAACATTATTGTTCAAGCTGAAAAGAATGGCACAGTTTCACAGTCTCATCTTGTTAAAAAGTACCGTGGCTTATTTGGAACTTTATGGACCATAGCCAGCGAAGAAGGTGTATGCAGTCTGTACTGTGGTCTTGTACCAGCCATTCATCGTCAGCTGGCTTTTGCTAGCATTAGAATTGGGTTATATGATTCTGTGAAGAAGATTTATGGTGATGATGGCAGTGGGGACCATCCAAGAATCTTCACCAAAATAGCAGCAAGTTTGACCACTGGAGCCATAGCAGTTTGTCTTTTTCAGTGCACTGATGTTGTGAAAATCCGTATGCAAGCAAGTGGTGTGAAAAATGCCAGATACAGTGGTGCTATGAATGCATATATTACAATCTACTGTGAGGAGGGTCTCCGTGGCTTGTGGAAAGGCTCTGTGGCCAATATTGCTCGTTTAAGCCTTGTTAACGTGTCAGAGGTAGTGGTGTATGATGTTATAAAGAGTTTTTTCTTGGCTAAAAATCTTTTACATGACAGGATGCCATTGCACTTTATCTCAGCATTTGGGGCTGGATTTGCAGCAACTGTGATAGCATCCCCAGTGGATGTGGTGAAGACAAGATTTATGAACTCTTCCCCTGGCCAGTACAGTAGTGCTTTCCATTGTGCTGTTTCTACATTGAAACATAATGGACCAACAGCATTTTATAAAGGGTAAGTATTTATTGTACATCAATATACAGCAGGTATGCATTGGGATAAGCTAAATAATTATTATACAGTTGGCCTGATAGTTCATGCCATTATAACCTTTATGGCCAGGGTAATTTACCTGATATATATCCAGTTACTGCTATAATAGTTATAGTTTATTACAGTGATTTAAAACTATATTTTATGATCTTTTCTTTGCTTTAGATTTACTCCAAATTTTATAAGGCTGGGATCCTGGAATATTGTCATGTTCCTCACCTTTGAGCAATTAAAAAGAGCTATCACATCCTTCAAATCTAGCTAAACTTATTTATGGTAGATAGCTTGTTTGAGACAATCAAGATAATTTAAGAAAGGTTATTTAAATTTGAACTTAAATTGATATTGAAGTCAATGACAATAATATTCATGACCTGGCCATAATTTTACATGAGGATTGCATTGCAGCACTGGCTGAATGACAATTCATGTTTTTAACAATAATTACATACCTTGCTAGTTATGTCACATTTTAGTGAGGTCAGGCATGTAGGTGGGGGGAATGGGGACTACAAGAACACTAAGTGTACCATTAAACATATCAGAGATTTAGCCAAGATTTTGAAAGAGGGGAACTCTTGTAATAATGGTGTTGTGCGAGTAGGTCACACTTTCAGAAACTATTTTCCCTAATAGCAATTGTAAATGGCTCAAACTCTAAGAAAAACTTTAAAACAACTGTAGCTCTATTTGCATGCATTGGTGACATACAGCCCAATTCTATTATTTTAACCATTAGATTTTGCAAGCAAAATTTTATTCAAATCATAGTTATCATCAGAGTGAAGTCCAACCAAACCATCTCATGGACATGCTACTGAAAACAATTTGGTGCTAGTTTTTCAAATTTATTTTGAAAATCTAGGTATAAGCAGTGTTTTGGCCAATTAAAGGCCTTTATGATGCCTTACTTGACCCTTTGTGATATCTGCTGACAGTTTGATATTGAGTAACATCATCAATCAGATTGCAGCATTTGTATCAGGCTACTTGTAAGTTTCTACTGAAATATCGTATGGATAAGATGTGTATAGTATCACTGGTACTAAGTAAGTGATACATGAAAGTACTACATGTTATCTTTATCAATGTCTTTGGTCCCTTGGACATTTTTTATTGACCATTATGATGTATAAAATATTTTCTCAAAGTCCAAAGCAGGGACCTACTGCTCTGATAGGTTTTCCTATGGCTACATCCCTAACTCACATTCAATACAATTTTCTCCAGCTAGGTATTCCAAGTTAAAATAACTTAGAAATTAGTGTACTTCACTTGTGCCAAGATAGTGTGTCAATGCACTAAAGAACACCCACATAATCCAGAGGTTTGTTGATGGTCAGTGTTGGTAGGTTGTGAGCCTGACTAGTGAGGCCCTCTACTGTACCTTCAATGTGAGGAGGGGCCAGATCTTTGCACATGAAATTTTCCCTAGTTCTGTAATTGTCCAACCCTCTCTAATTCTCCAAGTATGCAATTTACCTTTCACTGGAGAAAAAGAATTGTTTCAACAAAATGTCAAGTTTTTCTCAGGAAGTTATCATCATTTATGAAATATTTATACCATGAAATGAATTCATGAGCGTTTTTAGGGGCTTTTAAATGAAGAAAAGTTCCCGGGTGGTCGCGACCATTTATTTAGGGAGGCAAAATATTGCTTTTAATTTTCCATACCTATTTCCGGAAATCTTACTTATAGTCCTAGTTTCCAAACAACAACGACGCACTTCCGCCTCATTGTTATTTTCTTGGAACCGCTGGTGCGAACATTTGACGCAGTCCCAGTCGCTGTCGTAATTTGAATAGGTTTAGGAACGTTTTGTGTTTTTTCACGCTATTACTACCTTAAAGGATGCCTATGAAAGGATTTGGTTTTTGAGGAAAAAGCAACTCGTCATTTTTACTTTGCGTGGTACAGTAATCTGAAGCGGTGAACCAAAATGGAGTCAAGAAACGTCAAAACCTAGCTATACTGGAAAGCTGGAGGATTCCGAAGCATCTGAAGTGAAAACGAAAGTAAACCTGAAAGGAAGCACAATTGATGTAATACCAGACTGAAGTAACAGGTCTGCTGATGTGTTCAGAGTAGCGTTTTTCTTACTTTTCTTTCCTGTTGAAACTGTTAGTGATGTAAGTAGCACGTCAGCGAAGTGCTGATTCAAGTCTGGTGCGAATTCTGTTTAGCTTGTCGTTCACTCACAGAAAAGTTTATATCTGGCTCACATAATATTAGGCATATTGTATCAACTTTCAGGCACCGAACTGGTAAAGCTGAAATGTTTTGCTAATGGTTCAAAATTCTGATTAATTGGGTAATACAGTATTACGCTCATTACTGTCATTAAGCAGTCTACAACAAACTGATTTCACCTTTGTGAGTGATGTTTTTTGATGAGGATACCTTGCCTCTAAGTCGAGGAATCGAGTCAACAACACCCTCTCAGCTCTCCATTTTTGTTATTCCTTAGAAGTATGAAATACAATTACCCCAGACACACGCTAACATTTCCCCACCAGTCTGAGCAAGCCAAATTCGAGATACCAAAATTCCACCCTTTCTGCCAGGCATACTGAGCAAAAGTCTATATCACGTCTGGGTTTCTTTGTTGTGAATCTTGTCAGAGTTGAGCTGTAAAAGCAACGCTAATCAGACTCCGACTGAATCAAGGCGTCTGATTAGAACTTTTGCTTGTAAAACATGACTATTTAGAAGATTTTGACTTGAAATTACAAGGCTAAGTACTAGTTTTTATCTAGTTTGAATTGTCTTAAGTGGCCGGATACTGATTTAATTGTGGTCAGACCAAAAAAGTTAAGCCATTTTCTGCAATGGTCAGCTATAATTGCTGACATGAAAATTACAAAGGCTTCAGGGGTTTGAGTTACGTCTAGCATTAGGGTTAGGGTTAGGTATATATTTCAGGGGTTGAATTAAGAATTTGAAAGTGCATCGCGAAAACGTTCTGCAGTTATTCCAGAACAAGAAAGAAACTGGAATAGCTAACGTCCCCCTCTTCCAAACCATACTGGGGTAAAATTTACCACAATTCTGCTGGGAACGTTTTGTAAAAAATCCTGCATTTAAATACTAGACGAATACTGCAATTCCGAATTTTTAGTTTTGAAATTTTAGGGACAAGAGTACATAGGCCTCCACGTCAATGTCAAACACCTACTGGAGGGGCTGACGGACTAACGCTATTTCTGAACAACAAGAATTACGACGAAAGAACTTATTACTTTAAAACATTCTTTAGGAGTTTTAATACGTTATTCTAAAAAACTTCCAGTGTCCATTCAAATAAAAAGATTTGAGTTTGGCCGAACAAGAACAAATCTGTATAGGACAGAGTCGCACGTTGCTAAGCGCTGACCTTAATATTTGCTCGAAATGTTCTATTTTTAACGAAATGGGTGTGGTTGCCTAGATGGTTGTGATAAATACGAGAAGTCAGAAACGCAACAGTTTCGCCATGGATGCATTATTTGCAGGAAGATTTGATGGTTTGTCGAGTATTTTTTTTTTAGTTGAGATGGTGGCTCTTTTAGTCACTCTTTTTCTCGTTGTTTTAAAAAAGAAAAACTGTTGCGTCGCGATTTTTGGCCAAATAACGTGCTTTGCGCATCGCGGTGCATCGCAGTTTGAGAGTTAATAGTTGGGTTAGGTTATGGCTTGGTCTTGGGTTAGGTTATAAGATTACGTTACAATAACGGTTTGGGTTTGGGATAAGGTTAGTAATGAAAATTATTGGGTTGAGTTATGCTTAGATGCCAATCTGAAGTAAGATTCATCTTAATCAGTATCCCAATCACCTTTTTGAAAGTACAGTTGGAGATTTACTTTATAATACTGAAATATGTACAATTTCATTTATTTTATCTACATTTTTATGTAAGACCATCATGTCAGATTTTTAGGTTGAAAATAAGAACCACTGATTTATCACTGCAAATGTTTAATTTTACTGGAGGTAAAACCAGCCATAAATTTGCATCACAACCTGTCCTATTTATTTAAAACCTTGTATTTGCACCAAAGACACTTACACAATATTTTTTTTTCACAATTTCCATGCAATTCTTTTCCTAGTTTTATTTTTTGCCCATTCATACTGACTCACTGGTGGCTATAAATATGGTTTACAAAATGCCAAACTAAGTGCTAAGCAACTTGGATATGCAACTGAGATTTTAGAGAAGGGGTTACAAAAATTGAATGGTATTGCTTATTGGGTATGGAGACATGCCTCTCCAGGGAAGTCTGGATTTTAAAATCTTTTAAGGAATATTTTTTTTTCATTTTTTATTTTCCTATAAAGAAAATGGGAATTAAAAGACACAGAAGAGCCATCTGTTTGAGTCCACATTCTATTCTTGTTGGGTACTCAGGAGAAATTAGACATGATAACAGATTGTTACCTCTTCAAATGACAACGAAGTATAAAAAATTCCTTATGCAACAGGAGTTTGATAGGAGTGAACAGGTAAATTTGTTCAGATTCGAACTCAATTTAGAGTTATACAAGTCACTAACATACCTGTACAGCATGATCCTTGATTTGTTTGATTTTTAGCACATTTTGATAAAACATGAAAATATTTGCTCTACACTTAGATATGGCGTCTGATGCAGCTCATTAAAAAATATGAAAATATTTCTGATATAATCAATAGTTCAAGAAAAGAAAACAAGGACAACATGAATTCTAATTTGTTGCAAGTAAGTGTGACATTAATTGCTGCATTAATAATAAACTGAGTATAATTTTGATTGTGAAATAAATATTTCCTTTTTTATTAATGATTATTAATTATTTTCTGGTACAGTACATACAATCCCAATAGTTTTAGAGCTATTCTAAAATTATGCTGTTGTTGTACAGGATTCTTTTTTAGTTACTCAGGACCTTTATCTTTCTTCATTCTTGTTAATATATATTTATTGTACATAAATTATGTCTGGATCATTATACCATATTTTGTGGTATATAATTCCATTTTTCTAGGCCCCAAAATTAATCTCCAAAAGTCCACCTTGACTTATACAAAAGGTCACAAAATTGAGTGAACTCATAGACTGGATATATTAGTACCAGTCCTGAGTATGCATCAAGAAATGGACTAATCAGCTCATTGCTAGTGAATGGGCACATCAACATGGTCAATGTATTTTATTATAAACCTCATTCTTACGATGTAAAGACTTTGACATGCTTCCAAAACAATAAAGATATGAAACATGATTCATGTCTTGAAGTATATGTTCATATCTTCAATGAAGTTCAAAGTTGTTGACTTGGCCGAAAAGTCAAACAACTCTGCTGCCTGCCGCAAGTTTGGTGTTACCGAAGAGCTTGTTTTAGATTGACAGAAACAATCCAACAAAATAAAAGATCTACCAAAGACAAAATGTGCTGATTGTTTGTGTAATTTTCTATATCAGAATAAATTCTAAAAGATTTAAAAAATATGCTGTAAAAGATTTGCCATGTTATTAAAGTTTCTTCGAACACTACTCTGTGTTTGGGAACAATTTAACTTGAGGGACTTGACTTATACTCAGGGTATTATAAAAATCATGACTTTTTGGTCAAAAAATAAGATGTCAACTTATACACCATGAAATACAGTATGAAATATGTGATATACATAGTATATGTTTAATCCATAATATATATCTGTAATATGTATAAATAATACATAATTATGTAATACAATATATAATATATAATGCTTGTATGTATATATCAATACATATAGCACAAATAGGGTCACCCAATTTTTACACTTGTCTTGGCATCCATGTGTATCATCAGACAAGTAAAAGTGTACATTAGGCTTGAGTTGTACTTCAGGCAACTATGATCTGGTTTTATTTCTCAGTATACATTTTAGTAGGCAACCTAGTTCTTTAGTAGGCAACATCAATGTCGAGATAGGCTCCACAATAATACCTCTAATAACTGTTAACTATAGTATTCATGATGTACTTTCATTTGTATTTACCTCTTAAGGAACTCGAAGAAGAAAAGAAGACATGCAAAAAACATTTGCTCTATGTAGAATCAAAACTAGACCAGCTGCCTGATAATATTTGTAGTAAGTACTTTCTCTCTGTTAATTTATCAGTATTGCCTCAATGGAGTTTAATGAAATGGCTGATATAAACTTTTATTTTGTCCAGTCCACTGACAGATCCAGACATAATTTTTTATAGGGGAGGAAGGCCATTCCATTGATGAATCCAGGCATTTTTCACATGTAACAGCAACATACAGCTATGGGGTAAAATTGAAGTAAGCTACCCAAAACGTAGCCTGTTCATTCAGAGGCCTGGAAATGTTGGGCATACCTAAACAAGATATGGCTTATCTGCCTTTTTGTTTCCTACTTTGTGGGGAACTATGAACAGAAAGGCCCTCTAGACCAGGAATTGAACATCTCATTGCACTAATTCATTTCAATTTTAAACAACAAGAATTATGAGATTACTGAGTAATTGAATTAATTAATGAAGGCTGCATTCAAGTAGAAAATGTTTTCAAGCTAAGGATGTCAAAATTTATTGGCAAATCAACTATTTCCTTTAAATGATTGAGAAAGAACCATAGTATTGTATTAAGTTCAATTCCAGTTTACACTGTTTCTTGTTTTCAGCTGTCCACAGAGGCTTTACTTCAGTTGTTATTTACTAGAGTTAAGAAGTTTCCATATCTACTTCAATTCTTAATTACAGTACTTCCTAATCATACTGTGTAAACATTAAACAGCTTATTTGAAATGAAAATGTTGGTATGGCATGTCAATCGTTTTGAAAATTTTTTCTATGGAAATGTAGACATCTTGGATAATCAGTCATCACAAGACAGCATAAATGAGAGAACAGTTTAATTAGTCAAGTAATTAAGTCAGTTTAATAAGTTTAAGGCTCCATTTCAATCATTTATAATACCAGCTTTAACCTATGCATTCACTGTTATTTGACATTGAGATATGCTCTATCATAACATTATTTAGAATCCATGGACAAAATTTTCAACACAGGTTTACAGTTTGTAAAGTGCAAGAATCATAGTTGCCTAGAAAGAAAAAAGAACAGACTTCAGAAAACAGCTTATGTAAATAAAAAACATCTTGCAAGTAGACAAGACTGCAAGGTAATATAATTTAACTACAGTGTGCTGCTAATTGATGATTCATTGCATGTAAAAAAGAAAAAAAGAAGTTAGACACACTTATTCTAAACAGCCATTGAGATATATGGATATTAAGTACCAGACTATGAATTTTCCCCAGACATCTACTATATTTTAGAGGTTGAAATCTACATCACCAGTTTTACCTACCAGAATAAGCAAGGAAGTTGACAAGGCAAGGCCATCATTCAGCAGGTGATTCTTCAGTATTACTTTCTATATATAGTTATTAAAACGTTTTAGTTCATTGACTGGTGTGTCTAATATACTTGTTCACATGCATATCAACTTACCTGTTTGTCAAAGAATCAGCCAGTTAGCAAGCCAACTTTGCAAATCACAAATTACATCTAACTGAAATAAATCAACAAATGATTAAACTTTATTACCAACAGTCCCTATAAACAACCAACCATGGTATGCAGCCAGACAGAGAATTCCAAATCACCAATTTTCACTCTGATGGGGTAGAGCAGTGTAGTTTGATTTCTTGAGTACATCCAGTTGGCAAAAGACTGCTTAAAAAATTACTTTTGCAATTACTTTTAGGGGAGTAGCATGAACACATGCCTAAATGTTAGAAGATGTTGCCCAGACACCACTTTCTAGGTGTGAGTCTGAACTATTTAACTAGCTCTGATTCCTGCAATCAAGTCTAAACTGTTTAAAGTTTGCACAATTATTACTGATTGGTGCATGTTTTTCCAATGATTTCTCTAGATTTTTTGGCGGTGTCAAAAGCCAGTTGCAAGTCAGATATAACTCAAAACTTCAAATAATCGGTGTTGACCTTTTCTCAAATGGAGAAAATTTACTGCAAATTCTACATGCACAATTTGGTGGAGAAGTGAATAACTATGATGTTCATTTTAGATCAAGAAAGGTACTACAGAATGGCAATATTTTATTAAACTAATTGAATAGTGATTAGTTCAACAGGTACTGTTGGTCCTAGTCTTAAATTTGATACATCTAATCTTCCTGTTGGATTAAAAGGTGCTATTAGAGAAATAATTTAGATCATCATCACTGGAAACAGTATAAGTTACATATATAAATCTACAAAAGTTATAATTATATTCAATTCCTGACTACCAACAGATGCTCTCCAGTATGTGTTAAAGATAATGTAATTCCAGACAAACATAAGTTACAGGTGACTATCTTTACCCTTTAACTCCCAGGACTCATCCCTATGATGAGTAAAATCATCTGTAGTTAGCCAGGGGAAAATGCTATAGTGGGCCTTTGCCCCTTAGTTGGTTAACGAGATGGTCTTTAATGAAAAAGTAAATACTAAATGTTGACTTCAGAATAACTAGTGAAAAACAGCCAGTCATTGTGACCAATAAGAATTTATACTACCTAGTTTGAGAGGACTTTTGCATGACAGGGTCAGTTGCATCTATTCCTTACATTAAACACTTCTGGTTTCATACTTGATTCATGCATTACCAACTCAACTCAAACCATCCTCTTATTCTGAATGAAACAGTAAACAGTGAAATAGTTATTATATAACCACTGGATAAGCCCTATCTAAGTTTTATTCTCCAGAAGGTTTTCCCCTGTTCAGCAAGTTGTCATTCAAACATAGCTATTTCTGGACATCCAAGAATTGGTAATAAGCCATTGCTTTTGATCATCTTTAGCTGTACTTAGTGTCACAGACATTAGCATTTTGTAAAGGAAGGTTAGGATCAACATGAATCATTAATAACAAAAGAAAGAGTGACAACTTTTCACTTGGAGCTTATTGGAGAATTATTTCCAGAGTTCTCTTAGTATAAGTTAAATTGAATTTTCTTGATATCAACATATGGGCTTGATACAAATGAAAGAGTGAAAAGTCTAATTATACATAGTGGTTTTGTTAAAGAGTTAGTAATTAAGATAGGGCACATCTATAATTTGCAGATTTTAATTCATGATTTTGTAGAAGGTATGTGTGTCACGAAGATTGTTGACTTTACGGTAACGGAGGAATATTTGAATCATATTTATTAATGCAATTCAGTCTATAATACAAGTATATTACAAGCGATAAAGTAAAGGAAAATTATAAATTATATGTAACGGATAAACGTCCATAACAATGAAAAGAACTTAATTCTGTAACAATATCCCTCTAAAATCCCCTTTAATTTTAAATTCTACGGATAACTCTGGTTAGCCTTCAGAATAGCAAACAGAACAGAACAAAACTGACAAATACTCTGAACCTCGTGCTTCAAATCCATGTGATCCCCTTAGAGTATGTAACCCTAAACTTGGTTAATTAACTAATAAGCTACAAATAATAACAAAGTTAACATGTCACTCAACAGTATGATTTACCCTTTAACACACAGTGTCCTGTATATTAGACACCTAAGATTGAAAGAACCAGTGAGAGAACAAAGAAAATACAAAGTGAGAACAATTAAAGAAAAAACATTTAAAAAATCATGCTTTAAAGAGTTAATCAAACTTTCTGTAAGGTGTGTAAATAATGTGGGTATCATTTATTTAGATTTCTGCCTGAACTGACCTTTTTTTTCAGTTAAATAGTGAAACATCTTTGTATGAGCAAGGTATATATTATATGTCTATCCTTGACCTGAAGATTAAACTTGATGGAGATGGAAAATCAGGTAATTACACTAAATCTGTCCAGCAAGGCATGTATTAACTGGAGGTTTGTGTAACTTAGGCTTGTTAATTCAAGATTTTTGTATCCCAAACCCAGTGCAAAATTAATGAGCTAAGTTTGCTGATTGGAAAAGCTTGTTTATGCTGAATTTGTGACATGAAAAGTGCAATGTTTGAAACACTTTTAGTTACATTTGAATGCAGGAGAATTTAATGGAATGGTCTACATGAATTTGTGCCAGTACAGCTATCTGTTTGGATTGCACCTTATGTGATAAGTGATGAAATGTCAAACCAAGTGTTCTTTTTGGTGTATTGTAATAGCTTGCTAATTGTGTGTTTTGCTGATAATACATTCTCATTTGCCATCTGATCACACTTGGCAGTTAGGAATTTTTTATGTTCGTCAAATTTAGTTAAGCAAAATGAGCATAATACAACTGTGGTTGCACCTGCAAGAGAAAAGCAGTCTTTCAGGAAAGACTTAAATACTGTTGCTGCAGAAGGTGGAAGCAATTATGAAAGCAAGAGGTGATACTCAATACCGTAAAAATTTAAATATTTTATGCACTGGGGAAAGAATACTGTATTACCATATTAACCAACCAACAAACCAGTCAGCCAACCAACCAACTGACCAACCTACCAATCAATCATCCAACAAACCAACCAACCAACCAGCCTACCAACCTACCAACCAACCAACCAACCTACCAACCAGCCTACCAACCAACCAACCAATCAACCAACCTACCAAACAGCCTACCAAACAACCTACCAACCAACCTACCAACCAACCAACCTACCAACCAACCAACCAACCTGCCAACCAACCAACCAATCAACCAACCAACCAACCTACCTACCAACAAACCAACCTACCAACCAGCCTACCAACCAACCAACCAACCATCAAACCAACCAACCAACCAATGAACCAACAAACCAACCAACCAACCAGCCAGCCATCCAACCAACCAACCAACCAACCATCCAACCAATCAACCAACTAACACACCAGTCAATCTACCAGTCAACCAACCAATCTACCAACCAACAAATCAACCTACTATTCAACTAAACAAATGAACAACCAACTAAAACATACCCACCCAATTCTCTATCTAAATTCAGTTCTGGCATGTCATTGAAGAAAAATTCTAATTCTATACATTTCTCTTCAACGGCCAGTTTTTATGGAAGTGTTGAAAGTCAACTTCTTGTCAAAGATAACAACTTAAAACTGCAAACAATCAGCATTGACTTGTTCTCAAATGGAGAAAATTTTCTTCGACTTCTACAAGATAAAATTGGTGAAAAAGGGAGCAACTACAGTATTTATTTTGGATCAAAAAAGGTATTTTGATAAAGCTAAACTGCAATATGGAATTATCTGCAATGGCTGTGAAGTTTTTAGTGTAAATCCCTTGTACTTTGCATGAAATAACAATAAGAGGTATTAAATTAATAAAAAAAAGAAAAAAATCTGAAACCCAAAGATTTCAATTGAAAAGGTTACTTAAGTCTGTCAGACATTCGTTCTAAACGATATCTTGCCTTATGGGTGCAAACATCGGATCAGCAAACTGAAATCATCGTAATCGACTTTTATTTCAAAATTTTGTCGTACATTTGCTTATTCAAATCCCATAAATGGTAAATGCAGCACAGCTTTCAACTTAGGGAGGTAGATAGCGCAACCCACTGTTGTTGGAAGAATTCTTTAGGAAACGTGCCTCTAATAGTATTCGATCAAGAGCCGTTTGCTAGTCACACCTGGGATTATATTTTAAATTTCACGTTGAGCCAGAAAATAGCAGATCGGACCAGGGGAAAAAATATTGGCCGTCAGGTCGGCTGACAAAAACAGTTTAGGTGGACCGGTACACAATTTCTAAATCATGATATCAAAGTTTAGAGTTGATTTATTATTAGTAGTTAAAAATAACTTCCATGTAGTTTAATGTCTTTTATTTGCTCAGTTTTGTTTTAGCTTAGCAAGTAAAAGACATTAAACTACATAGAAGTAACTACTGAGAATAAATCAATCACTATTCCGTGCAAAGTTTCAAAGAACACGAAATTTAGAATCATTGAACGAAGCGTTTGGGTGAGGGCTGTATTGTGCTAGGGAAGGCGGACCTTCCCATTTATTTATGTCTGATAGAAAAAACAACTCAATATGAAACATATTATAACTGAAAACAAAATAGTAGTCAATACTATTTAATCCATTTTAATTCATCTGAGTAACTACCTTAACTAAACAATTGCAAAGTGGAATATTCTTGTCTCGGTTTGGAACATTCTAGAGAAGTGAAAAACCTCACGCTTGCTGGGATTTAAATCATATGGCATTGATTTATTAATCTAGTTATGGACTCATAACTTACAATAAAAACCAACAATTATATTGCGACGAGGCTTGGGAAAGGTGGAATAATAGCATATGAGTTTTCAACTTGATTTAACAATGGGGAATGATCACATGTACCTTAATTGCATAAAATATACAAGCTTTATTGAAAGTACAAGACCTTGGGCATTGCTACGTGATACTGCTACACTTAGAATTGAATGATTTCCAATATGCCGACAAATGCAAGATTCGTGGAACCACGTGTATCTCATTGATCTACATCAAGACTTGGTGGAAAAAAACCAAACCAAAAACTAAATTGGAAAATATTTGATTGCTCAAAAGGTGTCGGGTTATTGAGCGAGAAAGTGGAGAATTATAATTCTAATGGGTCGTGGTGATGTTGGGGTTTTTCTCTTCTTCTGCGGAACATTTTTGGTAGTTCAATTTTTTACTTAAAAAATGAAATGATTTTTTTACAGTTGGATACGAAAAAGACTTTGTGGGAACAAGGGATAACACATGGATCTACCCTTAACTTGATAATTCCTCTGGATGGAGGTATGAATTGAGTTAATAAAATCTTTTCAGTTGGAATAAAAGTAGGTAAAATTCGATATTAATTTTTCGAGCAATCTTTTTAGGAATGGAAAGTCAAACGGTGCCGTTGAAAAGCGATAAATCCAAGAACTCAGGTTGCACAGGTTTGTGTCAAGTGGAGTCTAATGAAGACATATCTCTGCATTCAATATCCAAATTTTCTGTACCCATTCCATTTTAAGTCTGGGTAATGAAAGTTTGAAGTATTAGTCTAAAAGGCGTTGACTTAATAGGTAACCCTGAGACGTGGACAAAACTCCAGGTGGGAAAGTGGGTCGACAGTCTCTGCGAGGAGTTCGAAATTGAAGTAAGCGATGTTTCTGAACTCAAAACTTTGAATGGCAAAGGATTGAACCGGTTGTGTAAAGAAGATTGGGCGAGGCGATCGCCGAAGCAAGGAGATTTGTTCTTCAATATGTGGATTAAACTGAAAAGTGAGAGATCAAGCGGGGAAGCTGGGACTAGTGAACAAAGAAAATTAGGTATACCCTTTTAATAATTATCTATATAAAATTTGCCTTCTATTTTTTTATTTTTTTTTTTGGTATTCCTGGTATTTTTAGTTCTTCGTTACCCATGCTAATGTCCATCGGTCATTAATAGGGCATTCTGAACGAGGTACAAATAGCATGAATTTACGTTCGAGCCTGCCTGGACTGCTTAGACCATAGATCATAACTACTTCAGATGATAACTGAACCAAAATTTTAACCATTTAAATTGAAGGATTTTTCCTCTTTGATTATATATTTTTGCACAAACCATAATTTTACATGTCAGCACGAGGCCTACCTGTTGTGTTTTGGTTATTGATCTCGGACCATTTGTACCTCATTTAAAATATCTGCAAAAAAGGAGAAGGGCGAACTGGTCTATTATATTTGTACAGAAACTATGTTGCTCTGTTTTAGCGTAAGTAAGGCACCATGGTAAACTGTTGACAGTGACATTAACAGATAAAACATTAGCAAGACTCCACCACTCCTGTAATTCGCATTTGGTAATTGAAATTTTATTTATTGCTCATTATTGTGCATATGAATTTACTTTTTTTCTTGTATTTAATGAAATTATAATATGATTTACGTTTGGTTTTGAGTACCGTGCAATGTACTTTAAGGGCGAAAACGGTTCAAGAAGTGTTCGACACCCTTATCCAGATATATTGTACAGTACGTTGTTATCATTACCACATGTTCCTTCAACTGGACAACAATGCACGAATCAGTTCGAAGGGATAACATTCTTCCCTGGGCTTACACAGCATACACTCTAGAATTTGAATTCTCGGATTCTTAACTATCAAAGTCCCCATGGCTACATCAAAAAACTAGATCAAATTCCCATACTTCAAGTCACACAAATGGTTAATTACTCCACTAACGTAGACCCTGGTGTTCATGTACCTCGAACAGTTGACTATTAAAGTATTAATCGTCGACAAGGTACATTGGACAAATGGTATTTTTTTGTGTCCACTGCATATGAGGTTGCTAAAAAGATCATTCCGAAGGAAACTTGGGGTTTCTCACCTTCCTGTCAAAACAGTATACGATAGAAGACAGGTCAGTCATCGCAGTTGTAGGTTTTCGGCATGATTGATTTTTCTATTTTCTCGTTCTCAATTTAGTTGACTGTTGAGGGAATTTTTATTAAATAACATTCTGTATCTTTTGAAGAATTTCCCACCTTTTCACTGTGAAGATTTTTAGATATCGTAAAGCCTCAGATACTTGACGTCGTAGTATTTACGAATTTTATTGGCAAAACGATTGAGCCATGACCAGGTCGGGTTAATGCACCTTGATAGGGAACTGTTTGATCCGCTTGTCCCGGCTTAATCGTATTTTCGAGAAGGTTTCAAGGTGGCAGGCATTTTGAAAACGTAAGGGAAAGAATGAATACATAAAAACCTTTCATATAAATTACATAATTTTATGCCATCCTTGTCCACCGTATTACAAGAATTATATCTATTGTAGGTTGACCAGTCAAATCCCTCAACCTCTTTAGCATTGGTTAAATTCCCTACCCCTTTTAGTTTCAGCCACGCTAAATTCGCATCTGTCGAAATGACTGGTATGTTGTATAGGTCAGTTTTCGAAATGATGGCGAACGCCACGATGCGCGCCGGAAGCATATAACACAGTCGAATTGATTCATGCATAAATGTTACTGTTGCGCAGTCACGCCTGAACAGTATCTCGATTACAGGTGTGAAAATGTTACAAGACTTGGAGTCCAAACAAATTTTTGTCAAATATCAAATATTTTGTAGCCTTTGAGTTTCGACATGTTGATTTCCCGAACAGATCAACCGCCCTATAATTCTGTGAAGAGCTTTCCTTATTTGTGGTTTGAAATGACTCAGTACAGAAGTAGGCCACCGCTAGAGCAGATTTAGAGTCGATTTAATGATTTTGGAGCCATAGGCTTTAGCAAAATGAAATAGGCTAAACAATGATTACCAAATCAATCAACAAATATACCAGAAGCGAAAGCTCGTTTTTTACCTTTTTCTGGCCTTGCACTAATCATTATGTTCTGATCGATTTAGGAACAAAATTTTTTTCGCGTAGTATACTCGAAACTAACACTTTTTGTGCATAGTAAACGCACACTGGTATAAAATAGATAATCGTATCCAGGAACACACATAACGTTCTGGGTCGTGTTGGTTTGGAGGTTGCCCTACGCCGTGCCAGTTGAAAACCAATGAAGAAGAAACTATGGGATGAATGTGGTAATTAAAATTTTCGTCGTGATAGTTAGGCAACATAACGATAGGTTATGGGGTGAGGTAATGTTATCACATATGTTCATTCATAAAGAATTACCCTACTGAATGATTAGTGAACTCTCTACCTTTGCCAGATGTAGTTCCTCCGGATGAGAAATCTCTTCCCGTGGCAACCCCTGCTGAAGAAAAGTCGTCAGTTAGCCAACCCTCGAGCGATGTTACATCTGAAGAGGGACACTTCGAAGATGAAGTACATGACAGGTATAATTGAAATGTGCAAACAGCTGCTGGAGTTCATAAACGTTACAATTATAATTTTATTACATCGATGAGTTATACTTTATATTGCGTTTATTGTTTAAATTCAGGAGCAGTGTTTTCACTGTAGACCCGATAACTGTCTTCTGTGAGCTCAAATAAAGTTTTTAGAATCATTAGCGTCCCTGAAATATACTTCTAAGTTTCGTTAACTTCATAATCAAACCACTATCAGATAAAAACAAAGCACTGTGGAGTACTATGTTAGTTATCATGATGTTTAGAAGACTTAAGGCATACTGAACCTGTCGATCAATCAAGGCACGAGGAACTTTATATTAACCTTTGATATTTTATCAATCCCGAATGCAGCATGCCAAAGTTAGGATGTCACGATTAGAATGCGTACTCCTTTGATATAGTAGCTGCTTCAAACTTGACGTTTTTGATGATAAATCATTATCATTTTTTCTAGGACCATTAATTCAACGAAGCGGACAGACTTCATTTTCATGTGTTCTTGCGACTGTTTTTTTTCTACTTGCAGTTCGACAAAAGGGCAGTTTGGAAGGGTTGACGACGTTAAAGAACTGAACGACTCAGTTACGCTTGATAGCCTTGTTAATAATAGAGAATCTACGGCTCCAACAGAAGGAAGCGTCATTTCCGTAGTCGGGATTTGTAGTGAAAAGTTACCAAGCAACGATGGTACTCGCATCATGTTGTTGCGAGACGATCCAAGAGATGCATTCAGTGTTTCTAACGAATTAAAGGTTGATATTCGAGGAAAAAAAGGAAGTAAAGTTTTAAATTCTCGTGCTGTCGGAAAACTTTTAAAGAAAATAAAGATTGGCACCCTTGTTGCAGTCAGGGGTAGAGTGGCAAAGCTGGACCAAGATAACTTTTCAGTGAAACAAGGGTTTAAGACATTAAAGTTTAAGCTTGTCATAGACTCTGATGACCATGCCTTGGTTTACACGAAAAAGGAAATGGTACCATTCAGTAGGCAACTATCCCAACCGTGGTATGAAGAGAATTACATCTGCCCCGCTGTTATTGACGACACAAATTTGCGTGTTGGCGATTCCGTGAAGAAAAAGAATGGAAGAGTCTTCTGCAAATCAAACACTTCGTATGAAGAGATAAAAAAATATGCTGTGGCATTTAAAAATAGTTATGATGGTGATATTTTTGTCGGTGTGGAAGAGAACGGTGCAGTTATAGGCATTGAATTCACACTGGAGCAGCTTACGAAGTGGAGAGAAAAAGTGGTTATGACAATCGGACAAATCCTTCCAAAAACGGACGACAAAATTTCGTTCTGCGGAAATAGTGAAGAAGCTAACCGAAAGATAATTGAAAAAGAATGTTTCATATCGGTCATGAAACTTGGAGATAGTGTAAAGCATGACTCGGACAAGATCAGTGTAATTGCTTGGATCCACGTCCCCAAGGGAACCGCTCCAGTTCACTTTTCGAAGCCAAAGGACATTCATGTATACGTTCGTGTTGGAGCCGAAACCAAGCGCATTAGTAACTACAAGAAGTTATTCAATTGTCTCGAGTCTCTAAGCACTCGCAAAATTGACCAAATCATGGATAAAGAACAGTACATTGAACAGCAGTACAAGAAAGCTATTGAGCAAATGACAGATGTGCATAAGTACAAGGTGCTTAAAACGATGAAATCGGAAAGTCACAATCTCGAATTCAAAATGATTTTCGGCGATAAGCCGGTTGAGAAAATCGAGAAAGAATACTTGGCTGAGTATTGTTGTGGGTTCTTCAATTCTCATCCCGGCATTATTTACTTCGGTGTTCAAGAGGACGAGCACACAAAAGCGGGACACGTTGTGGGTATTGTCATGCCAAATGACCAAAGGTTAGACTTGGTCAAAAAGTCCGTCACTAGACTTAGTGAGTTTTATCCTCCGGTAACTGCAACTCAATATCATTTTAAGTTTCACGCCGTTTCAGTACCATCAGATTGCGTGTTAAAGTACAATAAAACATGCGTACAGGGAAAAGCGAAATGTGTTCTTCTTCAAGGTATGCCTGATAAAATTGGTGATATTGGTAAGAAATGGCCGAAGTTTATTGAAGATAAACTACCAGATACACTTTGCCGGGTTATTCGAGTAAAACCAGAAAGTTTCTGTATTGTGGTCAAAAAGCAAAATTGTAGCACCGAGCAATTCATGGAAATTGTTAAGGAGTACCAGAAAATCAACTCAACCGTCGTTGGTTTAGGTGAAATGGATGATAGTGAGCTGAATCAAATCCTCAAGGATTTATGTGTTGTTGAAGTGGCAGTAGTAGATTGTTTACAATTTCCCATTTATATGACAAAGCCGCTTGAAACATGCGTCTTCAACGACCATGGAGAATTGTCCAAATTGAGTCCTGAAAAACTAGTCCGTAGATGTGAGGACCAATCTGCTCATGATTTTAATGTTGAAAAATTTTTGACTGATGTCGATCGTTTCGACTCTTCAGGAAACTCGTATATGATGGTTGCATCTCCATTTAAACTTCCAGAGTTTAAGCAAGATTTGTATGGCCTTGTAATTCCTAAGTGGACACTAGCAATTGACTTTGATCAGGATCCTAAAGAAGAAGGGCATTTATTCCAAATTTTCGAGAAGCTTCATGACCGGTACCAAAAAGAACGAGACCGCTTCTTGGTAACACCGCAAGATGATAGCCTTGACCTTAATGCAGATCATGGAATATGTTGGCTTGCAGCACGAGGTTACCGTGGAATAGCATCTTCACTTACACCAGAAAACCAAGGGAAAGCCAACTGGAACATGACCCACCGAAAAAAGATCGAGTCACTTTTAAACCTAGAGCTTACTAGACACGTAAAACCCAACAAATTGCATGTTGTTATTCTTTGGGACGAGGGACACCGCAATCTCATATACAATTTAAACCTGTTGCTTGCAGACATATTAAGTATTTATAATCACACAGCGTTAACTTTTGTTTGTTCAACTCCAGCAGCGCACACGGACATCAGTAGAGAATCTGTCAAGCAGTTACAAGAGAACTACTGGAACATCCTGAGGAATGATAGTGTTCATGTAGCCTCGCCACACTTACTAGCGAAGTTTCTAGCGTTGAATCTGCCCGAAATTTTTCGTCCTGAGGATAACTTTCAAGTTCCGTGCAAAACGTATTCGCAAAGTGGATCACCAATTATCCTTCCCGAAACATTGCCCCAGCGACTCAGGCAAAATATCCAAGGTCGTCTGAAGATAATGTACATGAACAAAAGTGGAAAGCCTGACGAAGAAAGTTTACGGGAAGAGCGGAAGAAGTTTTACTCTGGTTCACAAATAACACTACTCGGTTTGCGCGGGAAGATCGGAATAGAGCGTGAAAAAGTTGCAGCATTGAAAAAAGAATTTGAAATTTTGTTCAAAGACAAGAAATCTCGCATATCTCTTATCGTGGTGAAAGCAGATCGTGGGGCTGGTACAACTACGATGTGCTTGCAGTTTTTGTTCAAGAATCACGACCGCATTCCGTGCGCTCAGCTTGTTGAGATTCATCGCGGTCTTCTCAGTTCCATCGAGAAAATCAATCAAATTACTAATCTACCTCTTTTACTGCTAGTTGATGAAGAGATCGGAAATTTACAAGAGTTTTTGGATTTTAAGAAAGAAGCCGGACTACGTCGAATTGTCAATATTATTTTTCTGTTAGTTGAACCGTCGGGTCAGGTAATAGATAAATTGGCTCAAAAGAAACTTCCAGGCTTGTTGAGAAGAGCTAAAAAGTTAAGAAGTTTAAGGGATAGTTCCTTGTATGGTACCAGTTCTTTTAAAGAGATAGAATTGAGAAGGGAATTACAACCAAACGAGATCGAAAAATTAACAGATGAGCTGATGAAAACGTGCAAAAATAAAAAAAAACAAGACGAACTGAAAGACTTGAAAGATAGAGCTGCATATGAAAGTGGTCGCCCGTTGCGGACCTTTGCTCATTTTAGCTTAACGGCTTTCGGTAGAGAATTCTCAGGATTAGCAGACTACGTAAAATTTAGGCTGGAGTTAGCCAGTGACCAGCAGAAAGATGTTCTCGCGTTTCTTTCATTAACCCATGTCTTCACTGATTACGCCCTCCCTGCTGGGGCGTTGGCACGTCTCCTTAAAAAAGACACTGTTGTAATGAAGTCGGAATTTCAAGACTTGTATGTTCGGGAGCTTTTGAGTCCTCCTGCGCATGAAACTGACTCACGTCGAATATCTTTTCTGGAAGTTGCTGATGAAATTCTCCGGCAGTTGGCTGAAACCACGAAAATAGAAACGGGAGACGAAGACAAAAATGAAGATCAGTACTGGTCTTTCATCAAGTACGTTTCTGTGAAAATGGCTAGAGAAGTACTGAGCGTTAATATTGGAGCATCGAAAATTGATCGATTGACTAGAAAGTTGTTTGTGATAAGTGAATATGAAAGTGAAAAATTCTCATCATTAATCCGAAATATGAAAGCCGAAAACCCGGACATTGCCCGCAATACCTTGCTCGAACTTGTTGAAGTTTTCAAAAAACATGTTTCATTTGGAGCGCATTTACTGGCACATTTAGCGAAATACTATATGATCGAATACAAGGATTTTAAGGAAGCAAAACCCCGCATTAAAGAAGCCGTAGAAGGTCTACCAGACGATCCCCTTCTTCATCATATTCATGGAGACATCATACGTCATCACATAGATGCATTGAAGAGTGAAGAGCAAGTTGTAATGAAAGATATAGTTCAATACGCAATTGAGAGTAGTAGATGCTTTGAGATTGTTCGGAATGAACGACCACATATGAGTCATGGTTATGCATCGGATGCGATGGTCCGAATCACCGTGATGCAGGCAGCCATTAAGGAAATGGGGGGTGGAGAAGAAAACAGTTTTATTCATTACTTGATTCAAATGATTGACCAACGTAAGGTTGAAGGAGGTCAACTTACAGCACATGACAGCTACCTTCTTGCTTTGATCACAGATGCATACGAATTCCTTAACGAAAGTAGCATTGATTTCGAATATAAGGAGAAATTAATGGACAGGTTTCTTAAGTGTATACACGACGTAAAAGACTTGAACAGATTATCTGAAAAGTTGAAAAGTGAGAAGAATTCGTTCAGTCGTAGTGATTCAGCGTGGATTGAAGAGGTAATCATTCAAACGCATAGCCTTTTGTGTGTCCTGGAGATCGAGCAGACGAAAGACCTATCCCCGGGAGAACTTGAACGGAGGATAAAAAAAATTGAAGAGAGTGGTTCACGTTCTAGATTGGATGAACGGTCAATGAAATATTGGCTTCGATATGCTCGACAATTACGTCCAGCGCCGAAGTTGGACGACGTGAAAAAGAGAGTGGAACAATGGGTTAATCGTGCAAGAAAAAAAGGTGGAATATCTCCACATGCAGAATTTTATAAGTATGCAATATTGAAAATCATAAATAATAAATAATAGATAAGAGATAATAAATAATAAATAATAATAAATAAAAAATAAATAATTAATATATGATAAATAATAAATACATAATTAGAAAAAGAGAGAAACAACGAGTGAAGTGAGTAAATTAAATGCCGTAATTGTTACAAGTTTCACTGGAATATTTGTGTATCATATTTGTACTTTGGAAGGGTCACAAGTTTATCGGTATATTTTACTGTCACGTGTAACCCCCAGTAAATAAAGTTCATTATTATTATTATTATTATTATTACTATTTTTATTAAAATAAACGAACAAAAAAACCAAACAAACAAATAAATATGAACTTGAAAAGTTATCTGCTAACCTGCATGAATTTTTAGGGAAAAACTCCTATTAAGTGACTGCACAGTTTTTGAAAGAAATCCGTCGGGGTAGAACATTATGGACCACTTAAGGTCGACGAGGTCAGCTTGAACAACGAGGTTCTTTAAAATCATAGCTTCCAAAGGTTTTAAAATTTCACCATTTAAACAAACCATGGTTAATTGACCACCTCATTTGATATTGGTGGCTTGTTTTATGTCATTCAAAACGCTCCAGTTCTTCCAAAATAACAGTCTTGGACTAAATTTAGTCAAACAACAGCTATTGTTCCTCCGCTTACTTTAGTCGTCCTAGAGACGTAAACACGATTTGAGCGTCGTATATAGAACGAAGACGATGTAGAAAATACTCTAGAGACTGAAAGTTATTCATTCTCTTGGTTTTGCATGAAGAATTCTTTTGTTTAAAGGATTTCGTCAGTCAAGTTTACTTCACTGATATTGAGACTCCTGATTTTTGTTGGATGTCAAATCATGGTAGTTTTTTCCAGCACGTTCTTTCACGTTAACATTTGCAAAACGTTTAAATCGAAAAGCTCCTCTCGTTGATGAATAAACAGTTGATAATTATTTGCCTAAGGCAACTTATTAACGACAGAAATTTTGTTTTTAGTTACGTTGTGTGCCTTTTAATTGCGTTAAAAGACCCTAAAGATCGCGAAAAAATGGAAAAAGCGGCTGACCTGGTCAAGCAACAACAACGCAAGAAGTACTCCAGGAAAGAGGCATCGAAGTTTCCTCATGTTGAGTGGCTCCACCCTGAAGTTGATCGACACATAAATTCCATCGACAGTCTTCTGTATAACGATGACCTACTTAAAGTATCTTCTCAATCATCTTTAGCTCACGAACGACGACGACTTGGCAGAGACATTATTGAGCGCTGTCTTAGAGAGAAGAATGTTGCAAGGTGGGAAGGCGACGTAAAAGATATTAGAAGTGACTGGCAAGGAACAATTGCGCTTCGTGGTTACATCGACGTCCACTTTGTACCACAGAATGTTCGACCGTCCATACCAGCGAAGGGGGATACAGTTAACTTCTACTTGTCGTTTGACTGGAACGGTCCTAGTGCATGGTCAGTTATGCGTTCTGTAGATAGGACTGTACCAAGACGTTTCCCGAGAAATATCTTCAATGGAGAAAGCTCGCGGAGTGGCAGTGAAAACGAAGAGGAGACGGATAGTCAAATCATTGTTTCATCTCCTCTTCATCAGGTCTATATACCAGAAGAAGAGGAGGATGAAAACGACTGGGAGCATCGTAATGGTAAACAAATGACAGGCGTTGTGGTCAGTATACATCCAGAAAAAGGATTTGGCTATCTGGCCCATCCTAGAATATCGGACCGTCTGTGGTTTCATTTTTCCGCAATTTTGAATGATGAAGAGATCACCAAACATATGGTCTTGGGATTCCGTGTTGAGAAATTAGACGGCAAATTCAGAGCTGCAGATATCTGCGTTATGAAGGTGAATATCATATGTGGCATTTAAAAAGGCACAACAACGTTTTCAAATCAATAACAATAGAATATTTTCTGAGTAGGCTCCTATAGAAACTTAAAAAAATTATTAAAAACTTTTCTTTCAATTTCTTTCCAACAGTTATCAAAAAATATTGTTGTAAAACTCTTATTTGAGCCCGGCTACCTCGGCTTTCGCTTATTTCTTCAGCCAGGATCTCACTTGAACAGAGCAGGACGGCTGGTTAGCCAACCTCAAATTTTCTTTTCTGAAGTTTAAGTTGTATAAGCCAGGCCAGTTGGGTAACCGGATTGGGAACACGTCAGTGAGAATGCATGGCAAATAATCCGAATTAACGAGATGGCAATATGTGCCTATAATGCGGCTATGTTATGATAGTAGCGGTCAAAAGCTGTGTAGTTCTATCAGCAGAATCGGAAAAGACAAACGAGGAGCGAGCTGCTACTGAAAGCTCGAGATGAGGTTAATAAATTTAGC
The DNA here is from genome assembly GCA_030142905.1 of Heliopora coerulea. Lineage (NCBI taxonomy): Eukaryota > Metazoa > Cnidaria > Anthozoa > Scleralcyonacea > Helioporidae > Heliopora > Heliopora coerulea. The sequence goes on along the minus strand of JASJOG010000739.1, from coordinate 1,124 downwards.
CATCGTCATTTTCGATTTCCCATGGATTACCATCAGTGTACTATTCCGCTTATTGAACGAACGTTTGCCATTCACACTTGATCACATGAAATGGAGTTTATATTTGATGAAGGGAATTTTCGAGCGTCAGAACCGTATTTAAAAAGACCCAACCGGGACCAGTTGCAGAAAATGTTACTACGATTCAGTCGTATATTTCCTTCATGAAGTAACTCCATATCATGTGATCGGATGTAAATGCTAAGTATTCGTTGAGTATACCACGTACCGGTATCACCACCATTACAAATATTGAAGTAGTGACCAAGCTCTCGGCAACAGCCTTCGTAGCTCAGCTGGCAAAGCACTGCACTACATTCGCAGGGTCGCGGGTTGGATTCTGGAGGACGAAGAAATGTATTTTTCGTTACTTGACTCGGTTGGGTCTTTACGCGAATCTGACACTCGAGAATTTCCTTCATCCAACATATAAACTGCTTTCCCGCTTGATTGTTTTCCCTTGTCCTCCTGTAAAACCTGGCTAAAAGTCTTTAAGCATTTATAGTGATTTCGGTCGTATATTACCCTTCAAAGATTTCGACTTTCATCTCTGAAAATTGAAAGGTTCAAGCTTATCAGTTGAAACTTGCGTGGAGCTCGCAGATCACGAAGTTACAGAATTAAGATCTATGATACAAATACTGGACAAGGTTTATGATTCAAATGTCCGCAACGACAGATGTAGAAACTTCAAACTTTTACAAGTGTTTATTTATTGTTTCTTTTAAGTTTCAAGTCGAAGTACCTTAAATAACCGTTTCATTTGACCTTTAATTACCCTCACCCGAGCAAACAGTTTCAATGATGTTTTAATTTCGCATTTCAGTATTAAAGGTAAGCGTGAAATACGAAATTTGTCAACATGAATTGCTTTACCTAATCAACAGGGTTCTGAAGTTGACGCAGAAATGCAAGGGTACGTGGATCACTTGAAAAGGTGAGTTTAAACTATAAATCCCTACCTGTTCAAATGTTTCGTAAGAAATAACTTGAGTCAATTAGTTTTTGGTAATGCTAATTAAATAATAGTTAACAATAGTTTGCCGAAGGGAAAATAAATGTTGTTGGTTAATAATTTTCATTAA
>JASJOG010000738.1:0-40450 GCA_030142905.1 Heliopora coerulea | reverse complement strand
ATAAGAGTAAAGTTAAACTAGATAAACCAATATATTTAGGAATGAGCATATTAGATTTATCAAAGACTTTAATGTATGATTTTCATTATAATTATATTAAACAAAAGTATGGTGAAAATTCAAGGTTGTTATTTACAGATACTGACAGTTTAATGTATGAAATTAAAACTGAAGATTTCTATAAAGATATATCATCAGATGTTGAAAAAATGTTTGACACAAGTAATTATTCAAAAGAACACGAAAGTGGAATTAAAACTGGGTTAAACAAAAAAGTAATTGGAATGATGAAAGATGAGTGTGGTGGAAAACAAATAGAAGAATTTGTTGGTTTACGAGCAAAATTATATTCTTACAAAATGTTTGGAAGTGAAAAGTCAACTAAAAAATGTAAAGGTGTTAAGAAAAATGTTATTGAAAAAGATATATCATTTCAAAATTATAAAGATTGCTTATTAACCGAAGAAGAACAAATAAGAAAAATGAATTTAATAAGACATCGAAATCATGAATTATACACTGAAAGTGTTGAAAAAATTGCATTATCATCTAAAGATGATAAACGAATGATACTTGGAAATAAAATTGAAACACTTGCATATGGCCATTACATGAATGAAATGATAGACACTTATGAAAATATATTTGGTTTTTAAACCGTAAAATACTTTATCAGCTAGGTTGTTTCCTTAAAACCGCTTCGCGTGGACCTGCGGTCCTGAGGACTTCGTCCGATGCACCTTCGGTGCTGTCAAAAAAGGTAATTCCCCCGACTGTCGTTGAGGGACTTTCCCCACATTCCATACATGCCTAATCTCCCTAACAACGGAGCAAACCGAAAATAGTTTTTTTGTTGACATCGAGTGAGGCTAGTTGTTAGGGAGATTGAGCATGTATGGAATGTTTGGAATGTTAAGGTTATTCCCCCAAGACAACATGTCAGCGAAGCTGTTTGAAACAGCTTTGCTTTGCGACTTCGTCGCTTGAGACCTCTGGTCGATGCTAAAGTTTTGACCCGTTTTTAAAATGTGTTGAAATTCTTGGTAACGTAATTAAATTCATGAAAGCGACCGGAAGTTAAGTAAACGATCGAACGAAGTTCTCAGCGAAGCAACCAGAAGCAGCTTCGTTAATAAAAAGGGAAACCCCACGACACTTTGAAACAGCTTTGCTGAGACCCCTGGTCGATGCTAAAGTTTTGATCGAATTTGAAAACCGGGTCGGTGTCTCGATTTTAACCAAATTTGAGAATGTGAATAATTTGGTTGAATTTGAGAATGTGAATAATTTGACCTAATTTCAGAATGCGTGACGTCACACCTATTTTGGAATTTGGCGAAATTTTGTCGATTTTGAAAATGCGGTGATTTTTGTCGATTTTGAAAATGAGGAAAATTTAACCAAATCTCAAAATGTGACAGAATCGGCACTTTACAGACTACTTGACATCATAACTTGACTTTGGCTGCTTTTTTTGATCCAAGTTGCCTTCAGCCAACTTTCATAGTTGAAGGGTCAGTAAGATTCTGGAAAGGCTGTAGAACCCAAAACAAGTGAAACTACTCCTACATCAGCCGAACAACAAAGTGACTCTGAAACGTCAAGTGAGCTGAAAATCAGTCGGAGGACTTCTTCATCCATAGAGGAACGAGATGACTCTAAAAAGTCTAATCAGGTTGAAAACAGCCCAACAACCTTTATATCGAAACTCAGGGGCATCGAAAAAGGTGATCAACATTCAGGGATGGCTGACTCTGGTGTGCTTTACAGTTTTCATCAGGATACGCAGTTGCCACTTTTTTTATTTGTATTTCTTATAACTCTATATTTATTTTAAACTTGTGAATTAATACGGAGTTCTTGGTAATGTTTAATTCTTAGTAATTTGATCGATTTGATTATTAGATATATATAATCCCCAACTTCTGAGGTGACTCTGATCCTTACTATTCAGAAGTGTTAGGGCAGTAGTTCTAACAGTTTTTTATGCCAGAAACGTCTGAAACAGGGTTTGATTATAGTAACCTTAACAGGTTGTTATAACTTTTAGTAAGGTCAAGGTTTACACGTGTATCAGGAAGTTGGTTTTTGCGGTTTAATACAACTTTTAAACCATACATGTGCCTGACGTGAAGTTGCAAGAATTACCCACTGCTTGTTGCATTTTTACGTGTATAATCTTACCCCGTTGCCGCTGAGCTACGTTCTGGTCATGAATCTCATATTGGTTGACTGTTTAACATATATTATATGGGGTTTGTCACTGAGTATAATGCAATGCATATATTCAGTTTTCTTTCTCATTTGATGTAATTTCAGGAAGCTTATATCTCGTCTTATTTCACCGTCCCAATTATAATAAGTTTCGTTTGTGACTTGAACTAGTGTCTGATGTCTCATTCCAAACCCGAGTTCACGAATTTATTTAATGATATTAGAAGCCCTAATCCCAGCTGAACGAGTTCATGACATTTCTAGTTTTTCCCAACCTGCTGCATGTGAATTAGTGCGTATCCATTCCATTGTCACGGAGGAAGGATCTGACAAAAACTGGACTAATATTTCACTGACTCTTCGTAACTCTTTTATATCTTTATAAAAGATGGACTCAGTAAACGTGGAAGCTGTGGAGATGAACCAGACTGAAGCTTTTAAAGAAGAAATCGAGTTAGTGTCCGTTCTATGACTTTTCTTTCCGGTCTTATTTCTGCACAAGTTTAACTATGCGCTTATTTATTCGTTTATTCGTTTATTTATTGTCTTTTTGTGTTTTGGTTTGTTTTACGTTTTTCTCTAGACATTATTGTCGTTGTTGTTGTTGCTTTTGTTAAATTATCACTATGATTAACACTTTACAGTATTTAGTTGTAATTGTGTTGCAGTTGCCACTGTCGTTGATGTTGTCGCTACGATTGTTCTGAAACTTAAATCTTTGTCATTCTTAGCGTATGATTTTTGATTCTAACGTACCAAGTAACTTGTTTTCTGCTATCTTTCTCTAACCACCAACTCATAACAGGCTTTGATAACTAGAGTGAATGTGTAACTGGGTTTTTTCATTGTTGTATGAAATTCGTTCTTCCAGCTTTAAGCAAGGAATACAAAATACCGAGCTTTCGAACTCTGTTTTTGTCATCATGGTTAAAAGTGTAAAGAAACATAATGTTCGACTGCGAAAATCTTATTAATTGGACCGTAAGAAAACCAATTACTGTGTAGAGATTAAAGACAGAAAATATTTACATAAAATTTTCCTTTTGACTCCAGAATTTTTAGTGATTAACAACCTTGTCTTTCATTGAGCAATCATTTCACTATTTATAAATTAATGAGCCTTGTATAAGAACATAGGAAACCTTCCTGGATGATCTCATGGGAATTGCGAATCACTCCTTGTCCTTTGTTGACCTGGTAATTAGTGTTCATATGCCAAACATCAAATCCTACTGGAATCACTGAAAGGTAAAGCTAAACTGAAAGAAGGGTTCTTGAAGAGACATGACTGTAGGATACCTAGACAAGTTTATGTCAAGGAACAAGCAAGAGAATCTCTTAGGAGTTCAGATAACAGCCAACAAGCTCAGTGATGGAAGTAGCGTTAATTCTTGGTGAACGGCTGAGTGTTACAATAGTGTAAAAAGACTGAGGGAACAACATAAGTTGAGGATACGAATCTCTGAGGAGTGTCCTATCTAGGTGAAAGACTGAGTGTTACTATAGTGTGAGAAGAATGAGGGAACAACACAAGTTGAGGTAACCAACCGGTGAGGAGTGTCCTATCTAGATGAAAGACTGAGTGTTACTGTAGTATGAGAAGATTGAGGAAACAACATAAGTTGAGGTAACCAACCTCTGAGGAATATCCTATTTAGATAAAAGATTGAGTGTTACTGTAATGCGAGAAGACCGAAGGAACAATACAAGTTGAGGTAACCAACTTCTGAGGAGTGTCCTAACTAGGTGAAAGACTGAGTGTTACTGTAGTGTGGGATAGTTGATGCGATAATAAAAAGTTAAGTAACCATTCCCTGAGAACTATCTTCAATTGTTGGAGTGAGAGCTGTTTGCAAACAGCTGCAAGTTGGGTTGGGTAACTAACCATTCACACTGTACTTAAACACTAAATACCAGTATATAACTCAATCTACTTCCAAGCACAACGTAATCTATATTTAACTGATCTTAATTTCAGTACCGGTCAGGAGTGTACCTACGTGACAGGAATAAATTCTCATTATGTAAGTCCTGTACGATCATTTAAAGGGGAATTGGTGAGTTACGTGAACTTGTACAGTTCTGGACTCTTCTTGCTCCAGGTGTAAGTAAAAAAGTGATGAGTGAAAGTTTGAAAAAGAAAACAATAATGAGGTTTCGAGTGAAAATCTGCGTGACAGAACCAATTGGCGAAATTGTCGCAATTCCATTCAATAAATTGCCTGTGCTGGAGATGTCAGTATCTCGTTTTCATATCTTTTTATGATATTTATTCCTTCTAATACATTCACAAAAATTAAGTACTTTTTGTATCTATTTGTTTAATGAGGCATATTCCTTAACTTTTCAGAAAACTTTTTAGAGAGCTATTTAGAGATTTTTTTTTACGTTTTTTTTTACATTTTTTTTACCAGTGATCAAATGATATAAGCTCTTTTTTTCTATTTGCTGTTTGCAGACATTGGATGAGGCCGTGAAAGCCCGTTCATTGGCGTTACGCTTTATGAAAGCCTACCCTTGTTGTATTAGAGCAATTCCGTATGAAAGGAACGGCGAAACCCATGGAAAAGCTATCACTATGTGTATGTACGTGATTTCTGATGGTAAAGAGACTCCACATGATCCGAAAGAAGCAGCCCTGTGGTTCGTCCAAGTTTCGTGAACAACCAGTCTTTCTTATATTCTTCATTGAACTTTGATTCGCTGACAGTTTCCCCAGTGGGTGCAGTGACTGCCTCTAATTCGTGTTTGATACTGTAAACTGGGCAACGTGTTTCTTTAGCTTCTTCTTTCTGCCATTTGATCCTCAACATCTCTTCTTTTTCCAATTCGGCTATGGCTACGTCGACATAAACAAGTTTGTCAGTAGTCTCAGTACAATCCCATTTAATGTTTTCCTTGCGACCACACTGGTACTTCCCCACTTGTCTTGGTTTTCCCTTGTTTTCGAGGTCTTCCAATTGTTCTTTCAGATTATTGAGTTTTTTTTCTGTATCCTTATGATGATCTTTGGTAAATTTCTTCCGGTTTTCGTCGCTAATATGTGGCCGTCTTTCCTCTTGTTTTGATAACGTTGAACGACAATCTTTAATGGCATCCTGAATGCGATTTTTTTCAATTTCGAAGTCTACTTCTGCAGGCTGAACAATCACATCACTTACCTCAATGCCCCCGGCTTGAGGGCGAAGTACGTGCTCACACGACAGAATATAACACTTGCCGTCTTCGTCTGTCAAAAATCCACCCAGTGTGCCAGCATCAGGTTGATTTCTTACGCCCATTCCAACTCCTCCGTGCAACGTACTCGCACTGGACGCATAAAATGAAGTTGGTAGAAAATATCCCTCGACAACATCGAAGGGATAGGAATTAGAAATCTTTAATTCCTCAACTTCCGAAAAACTGCTTTCCCCCACAGGAATCCTTCCTTTTCCTAACACAAACACTGTGACACGTGGAGTACGGGTTTCTTTCGAACTCACAATTTTGTAGGAAGGCTGCACTGCCGTTACGTTCAAACGATTTTCAAAAATGCTGATCTTTTGTTGGATGATTTTTTACCAGGGCAGTCAACTCGTCCGCTCTGTTTTTCTCATCCGGTTGAAGTGGGATGATATTTTCACAAAGTGCTCTTCGCTGAAGGTCTACAAACTCAAAATCGTAATCATGAAACGTTTCCACGCTTACAAATGGTGGTCAGATTCAAAGCAAACATTTCTTTCTTAATCCAAATGGATTCAGAAAAGAGACTTGCTCTAGTATTTTGACCAACATTCCTTTCAAGAAATACTGTAAAAATTGCAGTCAGCAAACCAAGGATAACGTCATGAAAATAGACCATTTGAATGATTGATTGTGCAAGAAATGTGGAAAGGAAATCGCTGCAAAGGAGGAAAGCTTGGTATCATGGGCGTTTAATTGCATTACTTTGCAGAAGGTTGGGAGGCCATTTTCAGAAGAAGGTGATTCGGGTTCACTGATCTTTGACTCCAAAGGCCGTGCTTGGGGGATCATCTTTGGTACCTTTATAGTTCAAAATATTATTGTCTCTCTGGCTGTACCTATTGACGTAGCCATTTATGCTCTTCAGAAGAAATTAGGGAAGAGGTTACGTTTTTGGTGCATGGAACAAGACGGAGTCTGACCTTGTAACTGATATGTTTGAGCAGTTGATAGGAACAAGGGAAAAGTCTCAGAATCTCTGCGAAAAAGACATCAAATGAAGGGTTTTCATCCTAAAATTTCTGATTATTACTGTTGGTATTAATGTGATAATTTTCTGTTATTGCCATTACTATTGTCAATTACCTTTACCGTTATCAGTTTTGTTATCGTGATCTTAATCAATACTATCATTATCGCAGTATTTAGTATGTTTAATCATATAACAGTGAGTACAAACGAAAGACTCACGCATTGAGTGATAGGAAAATATAATACGAAAACGTTCTCTAACTAAACGGGATTTTTTAGCGGACTTGTGGTTATCAGACAGTGGCCTTCGACGCCGTTAAAGGTTGATGGAAAAACATCTCTATCTATACCATCTGAAGCAATAATATTCATTAATTTTTCATGAAGAAAAAGTAAAAGAATTTAAACTTAAGAATTGTAAGTGTGATACAGAACTCGTGTTGATTTACAGCAACTTTTCGTGCTGTTTCTCGGTTAAAATTGTTGAAATATTCATTTCTGAAGAACGCGAATGTTTGTATATATTCGTTTTGTAAGAACTCAATACGAGCGGCGATACAAGACAAAACAGTTGTGACTAAGATGGTACCATGCATAGTAAAGATGTTGAATTTAATACGATATTTTTACGAAAGAATAGCGTGTTGTTATCAGCTTCATATGTCGACATTTCGTTCGAGTACACCCAAGTTTTGTGAGTCGGAAATGACCTGTTCATACAGGGAAAAGCCGCTTCGTGAGCTAAAATTCGCCAGGGGGAAAACAACCCTCTTGGATAGTCGACGTAAAATCAATTGGGTTGTGTCGTATGTGTAAGGAGCCTTGGTCAGAACATTTTCTAAGATAAAAAATATGACGTTCGTTTAGAAGTACATAGCAATAACAATTCATTCATCTTCTCTTATTCATCTTTAAATTACGTTTTCCGCCTGGTATTTGTCGCCACAATTTAGTGACATCGAGCTTGTATTTCCAGGCTTTGCCAAGTAGGCGGAGCGAGTGGACGTTGTTTTACGTGGATTTGAAATTCAATCAGACTGAAATACTGCCAGTGCACGTAGCTGCGGGGCATCTTCTTGACTTTGAGGAGCTACTTAAAGAGAAAAAACGGTTGGGTGGATTTGGAATAAGGTCTTACCAGTTCTATAAAAAACCGAGGAGTATGTTATTTGCAGTATCTAGCAGTTTGTACATGTGTAGAGATCACGTTTTACCATCCGTAAGTATTGATGTATTGTTATACTCGATGGTCATCTGCAACGTAGGAGCGAAGAGTGCAGGGAAAGAGGAAAATCAAACACGCTGGGGCCAAGAGCCCTGAAATTGTTTCATTGCAAGGGCGCTAACACTCATGGGTGATTTCCAATATGGCGGATCTTACGATTAATGCTCTCTTTAAGAGAAACCCTCTAAAATTAATCGTTTTTTGATTCGAAATAAGTTTGATTATTTTAGTCAAACGAAAACCACAGCTATACGTAAGGGTATTTCAACATTCTATTAAGAATTAGGTGAAGCATTGGTCGTTGTAGAGGAAAAATACATCTCCGAACCACCCCACAAGCGGCAGTGAATACAACGATTGCAAGAGTATGGTTGTTAATACTTTAAAGAAAATCCATGTGAAAATTTGTCGCCGACTGCATTCATCGCCAACCTTATCGACGCCATGGCATGGAGATTTCACAATAAACATACCAAAACAAATATTTTCTGTGATATTTGAGGAAATAATAAACCACAATAGTTACGGTCACGAAAGCCGAGAAACTGCAGCCTGTATTGAAGTTAATGTCTCTGAAATGAAGAAAGCAGTGTCAATTTTCCGTCATATCAATACTGAAAGGGATATCATAGCGAAAGAGGAAATACTGAAAAAGAAGTTAAAGTCAAGCAATGACGATTCTTCGGATAAATGTGAAGCTGTCGTGGGCCCTTCAACACCACTGAAATTCAATCAATCTAAAAACACAGAGGTTCTATCTGTTCAATTCTTTTACGGTTACTGGAATGCATACGGTGTACCCCAACATTAGTGACTTCTATTCAACTTCAATTGGTTTCTTTTTATAGTTTTGAATGTTTATAAATAGATTAGTTAAGCATGGATGTCAAAACAGTGGATCAACTACACGTATATATTACAATAAACTTTTTCAATAATCTAGATGAAAAATTATGAAATTGGTGTTCTAGTTTTGTACCAGTAAGTGTTAAAAACGCAGTGTTTATTTCTTAATGCTGAAAACATTCCACACAAAAATTCTATTGCATAGATTATCCAAAATCTATAAGATATAAAGGTCTTCCTATTTTAATGCAGGTTGAATTGTTTTCTTCCTATTGGGCAAGGGAAAGATTTTCAGCTAAACAATTCATGGAAGTGTAGTAGTGCACATTTTCAATAACAATTGCAGTCAGTGTAAAGGGCAGACTGTGGACTAGGGGTAAAATGCAGACTGGGTCTGCAGTGGTAAGATTTTGCTGATAAGATCACTTGGGTAAACTTACATCAGTTATAAGTTTACCCAAGTGACCTTAACAGCTAAATCTTAACCCCAACTTAACCTTAAGCACAGTCTGTATTTTACCGCTAGTCAGCAGCATGCATAACACTTATTGTTCCCAAAAACAGTTGCCTTCTGTAGTTCTTTGTGTAAAGCCTGGTTTCCAGTCTGTCATTAGCAGGTCACTCCGGCAATTGGCTAGGTTGTGGAGCTGGAATTGCTATTCCAGTGACTGCAAACAACGGCTAGTGACACAAATAACCAAATGAAAACCAGGCTTAACCCAATCATAAAGCTTATTTTCTAGGTGACTTTGATTTTCTTTCTTAGTTTGATATTCTGTTAAATCAATAACATTTGCAAACCCCCCCCCCCTTCATAGCACCACATAGATTTGTAACAAGTGACATAAATTTGTTCAATAAAGCTTCTTAAATAATGACCAAATCCTTAACTTTCATTAAAATGAACTGATTTAGCTACAAATTCTGCACTTGAAATAAATGTGTCAGAAATAATTAATAAATATTTATCACAAAGTGCCATATGTAAATAACTGTGTGTGTATTTGCATGGGGAAAGTTCAACATATGCCATTTAAAACCATTTAAAAGTGGTTGCAATTGGTCAGCAAACTACAGTTAGGGACGAGCCAGTCCGAGACGAAATTATTGGGTCTGACGTGGGACAAGGAACAAGACACCTTAAAAGTCACTATTTGCAAAGCGAAATCCGTCATTTCAAAAAGAAATGCCTTGTCATTCCTCACCAAGATCTATGACCCTTTAGGGTTGGTTTCACCGACAACACTACTCGGAAAAGCTCTATATCGTGAAATGTGTGAAGCCAACATACCGTGGGATGCCGACCTTCCAGAAAATTTGAAGAAACGATAGGATGAGTGGATGTCCAAACAATCAGACCACTTTACAGTCGAACGTTCCCTTGCTCCACGGAGAGAACCGATTTTGGAAATCACACTCCACGCTTTTGGAGACGCCAGTACGCATGGAGTTGGCACAGTGGTTTACGCAGTTGTCCAACAAGAAAGCAAATTAACGCAAGCTATTGTCTGCGCGAAGTCTAGGCTGGCGAAACGTAACCTAACCATCCCCGACTAGAATTAGTGGTGGGTCACATGGCGATAAATCGTTCAACCAACGTGCGAACAGCCATTAACAATCACCCAGTGCACGTGCATTGTTGGCTTGATTCAATGGTTGAATTATAATGGATCAATGGCAAAGGGGAGTACCGTCAATTTATGTCGAACAGGGTGAGCAAAATTCAACAACATAAAGATGTTAAGTGACACTACGTTCCAACAGGCGAAAATCCAGCAGATCTTGGAAGTTGTGGAGGGAACTTAGTCAAACATCAGCTGTGGCGAAAGGGTCCAATGTTGCTGGGCCATCCAGAAAAGTGGCCCCAAGACAACGTTTTTCAGCCAAACGAGGAATCCAACGCCGAATTGAAAGTGATCCGAAGCGTGTCTACCACCACCATTTAAACACGAGATATGTTTGACGAGCTACTTGACGCCCATACGTTACAAAAGGGACTAAGAATTTGTGGGTGGATCCAACGTTTTACCCGACATTCAGCTACTCCAGCTTCAGATCGGAAAACGGGGCTACTCGATACGTCAGAAATAGACCAACAAAGAGACTGGTGGATTAAACGAGCTCAAAAAATGTGTCAAACTAAAGACGAATTCCAGGAAGACAAATTGCAATTGAATCTACAACCAAATGGACAAGGAATACTGGAATGTCGAGGAAGAATACAAGGTGAATATTCAATATACCTGCCGGATAGCCATCCGTTCACGTACAAGCTGGTGCAACAAGCGCATCTGACGATAATGCATGGTGGAAGCCCACTGACGATGGCCAAAGTCAGAGAAGCTTACTGGGTCTCAAGATTGCGCCGTTTGGTGAAGAGGGTATGAGGGAACTGCTGGGGTTGCAAAAAATTTAGGACCCTTACATATCAATCACCACCTCCAGGGAACCTTCCAACAACAAGAACTCAAGGAACTACCCCCTTTCAAGTGGTAGGCGTAGATTTTGCCGGTCCCATCCAATACCAGCACAAGGGGAAGAAGGAAAGGAAGACGTACTTAGCGCTTTACGGATGTAGCCTGACAAGAGCAGTACACTTGGACTTATTGAAGTCAATGGAAGCAACCGAATTCGTTCTAAGTTTGAAGTGCTTCATCGCCAGAAGGGGTAGACCGGAGCTGATATATTCTGATAATGGCGCGACGTCCAAAGCTACCAACAAATGGCTGCGAAAGGTGCAGAAAGATGAACGACTAAATTCTTATCTCGCAGATCTCTCTATCAAGTGGCGTTTCAACCTTAGTCATGCACCTTGGTGGGGAGGTCAGTTCGAAAGATTAATAGGTCTGTTCAAAAGTGCCTTCTACAAAACCATTGGAAATGGCACATTACAGTGGGCAGAACTGGAGGAAGAGGCGTTAGATGTAGAAACCACCCTCAACAATCGACCATTAAGTTACATGGAAGACGATGTCTAGTTGCCCGTGTTAACACCCAACTCCATGTTGCATATAAACCCCAATTACATACCAGGCCCATCATCTGGAAGAGAAAGATCTACGAAAACTAGCAAAGCATTTGCAGAAATGCAAAGAGACGATGTGGAATCGGTTGACACGAGAGTATGTACGTGGTCTTCGGGAATAGCACTGGCGAGCAGGAGGCAGCCAGATATCTTTTCCAAACAGGGGAGATGTAGTAATTGTTAAAGACACTCAAAAGAATCGTAATCGATGGAAACTGGCAATCGTCACTGACTTAATCAAAGGAAAAGATGGTATTACAAGAGGTGCCAAACTGAGATCTGGGAAAGATAATATTGAGCGTGCTATTCAACATCTTTGCCCATTAGAGTTATCGTGCTGACGTACAACAGACAGTGCCTCTTGATCCAACCGCTACTGAATTTCAACCAAGAACACGAAGAGACGCCTCAGACGCGGCCAATCTTCGTATTTAAGAAGTAGTAGAAGATGAAGAAAACGAATTATAAGCAAATAACTTTCAGAACGTTGAGAAGGAATATGTTTATTTTCATTTGACCTAGTTAAAGTTTGAACCCATGTTATAGCATAAAATGAACATGTATATCGCAGTCGCGAATATACATGGGGGAGTGTGTCGGGGATTGGGGCTTGAAGTTGGCTAGCCCGGAAGCTACTTCATGTCATTGCGCCACATCACGCCACCGTACACGACTTCCAAACAGGAAATGAGTCTTGTCCTCAAAAGAAAGAGAGTAAAACCAACACTTGTGAGATGCTTATAGATTAAAAGAGAAATATTTAAAAACAGTGAGTGACGTATTGTGGATACGTCCCAAGGGAGGCAAGTGAATCCCCAATAGCCTCATTACCACATATTTTTCAAGGAACTATGAACCTTACAATCAGTTACACTTTGTTGCACCAACTTCAACAGGTCAGTAGTGCATATCATGCACTGATCATTTTCTTCAGCCCTTGTGTTTCCACAAAAGCAGTGTTTCTGGATTTTTATGTATCCTGTTTGGTACATACAGGGGTTGAAATAAGAAATTTTTTTTAGTCGCCCAAGTGGCGACCAGAGAAGAAAATCTGGTCGCCAAATTTAATATCAGGTCGCCATATATGAATAAAGACTTATTGATAAAAAATGTATGCAGATTATTTAATATTAAATTATATCATTATCATTTACAGTATTAGAATCATATCAGTATCATATCAGTATCATATACAGTATATTCACGGTCTGGTTTCCATTCCAGCCGGATGGCCTTGTTCCATTTTTCGTTAATGGTCTCGATTGAGTCTTATCAATGGCTTTCGCTCCAATGATTGCATAAGAAATTTCTCTCTACAACTTTTTCATGCGTACGGCACGCCCGGGTAGCTCAGTTTTTTCCGTTTAACACCGCATATTTATCCAGCAATATGAAGCATTAGTTCAGGGGTAAATGTTGCACAGCCGAGCGCAGACACTTGGAGACTCTAAGGCTTAATCCGACGAGAAGGGCCCCATTTCCAAATTTTTTAGAGAATACGTACATTATAGATAAAATTTACTTTAAGAATCGATTCAAACGGGAGCACTTCAGGGCTGCAACAAGACGAAAAGAACTGCGACTCCCGCTTCTGTTGGACATTATCTGTGCAAATGCTTTAAAATAACAAAATAGCACAAAAACCACTCCACTTTATACCCTGTAATGCTTAAGCTCTTATTTCTTGAAGTCTTTGATGTCATGAAAATGCGTTGCGAAATGTTCGCGAAGAAAGTTGAAGTTGAAGCTAAAGGCAAGCTAAATGCAAGCTAAAGATAACCGGCGACCTGATAGAACAACCCAAAAGTGGAAAAGCAGCAGAGATTGTTACTGTTGCTGGTCCAGTGACCACAGTTCTGGCTTGTCTGGGATGTGGAATTGCTGTTGCTATGGGTTTCTCTACCCTGGGAGTGGGATCATTCGTTGCAGCAGCTGTAACAACGACGGTTCTTGCCGTAACAAAAGTTGATAAGCATCGGAAGAAGACAAAAACCATGGTAGTCCAAGAAATATCGAAAGACGTAATATCTTCGGTGATGGAATGCATAATAAAGGAAGTCAGTAAAGAACTGAGTCGCATCTTCGAATACCAGTTATTTAGGGTAAAGGAGGAAGGTCAAGTTAAGGTAGTGGCACGTTACGCTGTGAATCTAATGTTCGACCTGCAGGAAGGGGACAAGTTTGACAGAAATACGCTTCTGAGGAAAGTTCTAGCAGGAAAAAAAAGGAAAGACGAAAGAATTAGTGACGAGAGATGGAAAAAAGAATTGGCGCGTCCCAGATGTATTTCGGAAGCCTGGTTTACGTAAAGCTACACTAATCACGACACCTGAAAATTCGAAAGGAATTAAATTCGAGTATTTGAAAAAACCTGATGGTACCTGCGATGTGGAAGTATATGGTTACCGGGGCCAGATGTTAGAAATGAAGTCTACGAAGTCGGACAGTAAGTGTAGTGGAACGGTTGAGAATAGTGAGGGCTGCATGAAATCGAATGGCCACTGTAATACCCGTGCACATTGTTCGTGCGACAGTACAGATAATAATACTGGTATTGACGGAACGTACTTCGTAACGTCAGACATTGACCAAGATTTCACTGCAACGTGCTTGGAACCAAGTAACTACCAACCCTTTCATTGCTTAGTGCAATGTCCCAACGTTTTAGAATATTTTGTGTCCAATCTAGATAAGGAACGGACGTTTACGAACTATGTTTGTCGATTGTATAATCGACAAGTAAACCAAACCATAAAGCCCGTGTACCGGCCACATTCGCCACGAAAAGCTCCAGTCTTGAGCAATGCCAATCTAAAAGCATACGATTTCAGTCATGCTGATTTTTCAAACTCCTATCTTGAGAAATGTGATCTTTCCGAGTGCATGGTATTGTTTGGTGAGTTTGAAGGAGCAACTTTGAGCAGTTCAAAGTCTAGCGAGACGTACCTTTCCCACTGCAACTTAAAACGTGTGGAGGTCCAACATTGTGAATGGACGAAGGTCAAAGTTCTTTACTCCTGCTTGGATGGTGGCGATATTAGCAATGGTGTCAACACTGTTGGTGGAAATGTCTGGAAGGGCACACCCTTTGTTAACGTTCGCACAGGAAGTTCAGCGTGTAAGTACTTCACTTTGTTTTGTTAATAAAAATTTGTTAAATCAAGACACCTTTACAATTGCATGTTTCCAAGAAAATGCAAATCAGTGCGTTGGGAACACATTGCACGTTATGTA
Organism: Heliopora coerulea; assembly: GCA_030142905.1. Lineage (NCBI taxonomy): Eukaryota > Metazoa > Cnidaria > Anthozoa > Scleralcyonacea > Helioporidae > Heliopora > Heliopora coerulea. The sequence goes on along the minus strand of JASJOG010000738.1, from coordinate 25,712 downwards.
AGGTTGTATAGCATGAAATGTTCACCTTTTCCGTAAAATGATAGCGAAGGAAGAGATGGCAAAGGGATACAGTCGCGCAGTTTTTATGTTTCTCTTATTGTTGCGGAAGGTTAAAATTCATTGAAGGAACTCAGGACCAATCACATACTTTGTGTGTGGGATATGAGGTGATGTTGAATTGATTTTAGACGCCATGCAGTGATGTCACCATTGTTTCATTGTCGCGAGTGTTACATTAGACTTTTTGAGTGATTTAAAAACGTATAAAGAGAACTGAGCCTTTAGTTAAAGCTTTGCCTGGACTTTTCTCGGAAAGTGTAAACCCGGAAATGATTATTACAGAATTATTGGTAATTGAAACCAGGTTCAATTTGCCCCTTATTCCTTCTCCTTTATAGCTTCTCCAAATTGTTAGCGAAAAGCTTAACACCCCACGATGATAATTGAAAATATAACTTCTTTGTATAATGCTTTTTGTTTAAAACGTCAGCCTGTTCAACCAGCGCTAAGTCGGACAAAAGAACAGAAGACGTGGACGAGGGAATAGAAGAGAGAATCTGCACGTAAGAATTGTCGACGGAGGTCTTTGGAATGTTTTAAAATACGATTTTTTTCATTTTATCGTTGTATATATTTTTAACCATTATGTAATTTCCTTGCTCTTTTTTTTCCTCAGAAGTGATCAACGTCCCTCTGCGCGGTCAAACAAATCTGTTAATGCTGAAAACAACCCTTTAAATCATATGCAAGACCGAAATGCCATTCAACTGACTAAAGGATCTTTATGTAAGTAACGAGTAGTGTAAAGCCTTTTATACTCTGACCATTTAAAGTAAATTAGATCTCCTAACCTGTTAACACGAGGTCATGTAAATAAGTCCGGGTAAAAATAAATTGCTTACAACATAAAATGATGCCGAGGAAATGAAGGAGTAACGCTGCTAGAAAAGTTCGACCTTGGTTTGCTTCCTTCATGCTACAAATTCGTGCAAGAGGTGTGAACTGTTAAGGTTGGGAATAATAGGTGTAGAAAATATAACCATGGATGGATACCTACCCCTTACGCTGTGCGTGTTGACAGAACACCTAATATGATCTTAGAAGGTCAACGTCCCTCCTGGGGACCTAAAACCTATAACATTAATCATTTCTACAATAGTTACCTGTGTTACTTAAAACATGTTATTGTGAAATCTAACTTTTTATTGCTTGTTGCGTATGTAATGTAAATACACAATTTAGCCCAAGGGCGGCATATTTATTTCTCAATTAAACTGTCTATCTATCTACCCACCTCACCATTCATCCATTCGTCCATCCATCCATCAATCCATCAACATTAATAACAAAAATGGAAAGCTGCGTAGACAGTTCTGAATTAACATAGAAAAAGTTTAGAGGTAGTACTCATTTTACTCTTATGAACGGATTTTGCTCTAAACGTCAGTGCTTTGTTGTCTCAAATTTTTGGAAGACTACCATCTTTAAACTTTTTCTATATTCATCCACCAGTCTACCCATATATTTAGACACATGTTAGGTGAGTACGTTTTCATAGATCGGTTTATAGTGGAACGTCGGGTTGGTTTTCAAACCGTAAAACTGATATAACAATTCATCGACATCATGAATTGGTGTTTTTTCTCTGTCCATCGTGGATTTACCAATAACTGAACCTCACCTACAGTAAGGATGTTAGTCTTGTTTGTGTAGTCCATTGTTTTCTTTTTATCATCACCTAGCTCATGGGAAACCATCTTACGAAGCGGCATCCAGTGCCGAGGAAGATAAAACACCTGGGATAACGTAAGTTGACTGATCAAAAACTTTGATTTAGCCAATATCACAGGCTGTTACCGGGTAATTTTGGTAGTTTTAAATTAGAACCAAAGAAAACACGTATACGTAAAAGGTAACCAACCTCTGAGGAGTTTCCTGTCTAGGTAAAGGATTGAGTATTACTGTAGTGTAAGAAGACTGACGGAACAAGATAAGTTGAGGAAGCCAACCTCTGAGGAGTGTCCTGGGTAGGTGAAAGACTGAATGTTACTGTAGTGTGACAAGACTAAGGGAACAACATAAGTTGAGATAACCAACCTCTGAGGAGTGTCCTGCCTAGGAGAAAGATTGAGTGTTAATATAGTGTGAGAAGACTAAGGGAACTACATAAGTTGATGTAACCGACCTCTGAGGATTGTCCTATCTAGATGACAGATTGAGTGTTACGATAGCGGTCTACCTAAACAAAAAGACAAGCCAAAGTATTGGGTGAATGGGATAATAGTATATGCTGACTTCAAAAATCTTGTCAGGTATCTTCGGTGCACTCAGACTACGCAAAAAAGAAAGTTTATCCCCTGGGCCGCATCACCTGTGGGGCTGTCCCCCCCAATAATTCTGGAACTAAAAATTCAAAAACACTTAACAATACTTTGAAAATTCACTGACACATTGTTATAAATGGAGAGTGTCTCTATTAATGTGTAAAGATTATGAAAGGCTCCTGCAGTTACACAACAGACTATTGCAGAGGGGCGATCATTCCCCTCGCTATAAGGAAAGCTTTATTTTCAATTAAAGAAAAGGTGAAAATTTTGCTCCAAGATGTCCTCAAAATGTAGGAAGTAGCATTGCACTGACCTTAAATTTTCAAAATATATCGGTGAAGCATGGCCCTGGATCCCCCAAGCTGGGTTGGGACTGCGCTCCTGGATCAGGAACGCCCAATCCTTTTGAGTTTACTATGGCAGTACCACCAAGACACCTACACGTTATCATAATGAATGTGATAAAGTACGTCTGCTTAACAACTCAGGATTTTCTTCTTCCTCTCTTTTTTCTTTTTTCCACAGGTGAACAAGTGGAATACTCAACAGAATTGAAGGAACGTAACTTTTGAATGACACGAAATTGAAATTGAAATTGAGTTATAAATTTGTCACTGTTGTTGTTCTCTCAACATTTTTGTTAATATTTCTATTAATCAGTTATACGTTAGATGAAATATGTATAAATACAGTAGAACCTCGCCGGCTTGAACTCGGTTAACTCGAACTCCCCGCTAACTCGAACCAAATTCAATTTGCCCTGGATTTGATCGCATTTTCCCTATCATTCACTACCATATAACTAGAACTCGGTTAATTTGAACTCCCCGGTAACTCGAACTAATTTTATATTTCCTTGGTTAAAATTTACCCCGTTAACTCCAACTCTACTTTGGAAACGTCGGTCGATAAACTTGAAAGTGTCAGGACGTAGCTTTTGAGTGGTCAGAAACTTGAATCTTTACTAATAACAACGTGAAAATGTATGCAGACGTAATTCAAACCCAGAAAAGACTATCTTTCCGGAGTGACACAGTTTAAAGTCCACATAACGAGCTGATTATCCTGGGTAAATATTGCGCACACAATTATAATTCGATAAAATGATTCTTAGATTGTCACACAAATTGTGTGACACAATTCTTAGATTGTCACACAATGCTTACATACATATAAATTTCTATTAACCCTTTCCTGATAGGATCAATTTTGTATTTGCACCAGGTCCCGGTGACTGATCTCCCTGGAGCAGAGGGAGAAGCCTTTCCTTGACGTCGTGTTCGGGTAGTTCCCTGGTAAATTCAGTACGGTCGGCTATGTCGCTGATTTGCACATTGCTTTGACTTTATTGACAATGCAGACGTACATTTTTTCATTCTAAAGGCCGACTTCCAGTGAGTGTACACAGTCCAGCGGACGATGCTGTTCCTTGAGACGATTGGCTAACACTGGCTGACGCAAAATGTCGCGCGGAAAAGTTGACTTCAAATCAACTTTTTCACAATAGAATTGTCACACATGCGACTTTTTACACCCTCTGGAAATTAGCCTTGAAACACGGGTATAGACAGACATGCTGAAACTGTTGCTCCATAATTTTGATGAGAAAAAAAGGAAAGCGGACAATTAAATAACGGAATACCAGATTAAATTTAAGAATAATTTCAGTAAACCTAAACCGGTCTGATTCGCTACCGTAACTTGGGAAATTCTTGCATTAAATTCGTGATAAAATCTGGAGTAACGGAAAAGCTACCAGCTAATATTTTGACGTCACAACATCATCTTGCGTGCAGCAAAAGTACAATGAATGGACTGGGTCCGAATATTTTCGTAGGGAAAAACATGGCGGAAGTTTGAAAGTGTTTTGCAATAACAGTCCATTCATCTTCTCTTGACAAACTGTGGACCAAATAATTTCTGTTGTACGGTTTTCATATATCATTAGACAATGGCAGATGGTGTGGCGCGAAAGAGGAGTTGGTGTGAGCTTCTTTCAGCTTCAAAGGCAACCGGGAACTTGCCTTGTGGTCACTCCAGCCAGACGCCAAATAACTTTACTTTTAGTGACACTAAGTTGTATTTCCTGGCTTAGCCAAAAGGACGGAGCGAGTATACGTTGTTTTAGGTGGATTTAAAAGTCAACGAGTCAGATGAAAGATCGCCTGTCCCTACACCTTCGAGGCATCTTCTTGACTTAGACTGCGACCTTTCCAAGGCTTTTCCAGGAAAGAGGAACTTCTCAGAGAGAGAAAACGGTTGAGTAGTTTTGGGATAACATCTTACGAGTATGATAAAAACTTGAGAAGCGTTTTATTTCCAGCATCTAGTAGTTTTTACATGCGTAGAGACCACGTCTTACCGTCGGTAAGTGTTGTTTTGGTACTGTGAACAATTGTCGTGTACAACGTATGTGGAGGGGGAACAGGTTCTACCCGAAATCAAAAGTCGTGGGTCAATATGTAGTACATTTTTATAATACGTACTTTCAATTATAGGCCCACCTGTACATCAACTGAAAATTCCTTCTGGCTGAAAGTCTTCCATACATTTATATAGTACACTTTTCTATTATGACGTAGTACATATACAGTCGAACCCCGCTATTTCGAACTCGGTTAATTCGAAGTCCCCGCTATTTCGAACTAAGATCGAATTCCCTTGGATTTACCCTTATGTTTTCAGTCATTTACTATCAGCTATTTCGAACTCGGTTATTTCGAATTCCCCGCTATTTCGAACTGATCGTTCTTCCCCTACACCTTAAATCAACCCCGTTATTTCGAACTTGTCAAAAACAGAGTACGTACATAAGAGCACAGCTGGAAACGTATTGCATTTTATTTGAGCTCGTGTTGCGTAATTGGTGACTTACAATGCTTGATTCACGTGCAGTGTCCCGCTAAGAAATTCCAGCTGTATTATTCAATTACAAAACAAAACGCACTGTTAGTGAACTGTTCTTCCGGCTGAAATACTCATGTATGAACTCTGCTGTCTCTATTCTGATCATTCGACATTGTAAAGTAATGTTCTGAATTTTCTTTGGTGATTACAAACGTCCTTTGACATCTGCTTGATGATTCATCTCTAAGCATTTCGCATTATTTTACAAATCAGCGTGATAACGTGGGAATCAACGACATCTAACACTCATCTAGGTTTGAAAGCTGTTTCCGCTGGACCTCAATGAATGTTTTCTGCCCTGTGAAATGTAGAGTGCACGGCACTTGCATGCCTTCTCCATCTCCAAGGTTGACAGGTTTGCCCCTCACGGTGACGCTGCATGAACCGTCTTTATCACCCCTCAAAAAGTAAAATACCGTTTTGGTAAAACGTCCACTTTTTCCTGTCTTTAAATGTCCAACAACGTCTTCACCTGACAACACGCACACTGCATACTTGTCCACAACGTTTTCTGGCTCTGTTCGGGTCCTTAGTTTCTCGTTGACCACAGGAACCTATTCATTTTGGTAGGCATGATATCCCTTAACGTGCAAGTCGATTTCGAACGAGGCGAGCGTGCACTGGGGATCCATTGCAGCGCTTAACTGGAGTTCTTTTTGAGCAATGTTCACTGTACTTTGACCCTTTGTCACTACAGTAGTTTCGTATTACAGTTTGTTTCAGTCACGCAATTACCAATGCATGTGGTATTATTGCTTTGTACCCTGAAAGCATGTCGGAGTCAAAACGTGGAAAATACTCTTGTAAGACATTACTCGACAAGTACGAGGCCTTGAAGAAGCTTGAGAGTGGAATAGCTAAAAAGGATGTTGCTGCACAATACAAAGTCCCACCAAATACACTTTCAACGTGGATAAAGAATAAAGACAAGATCGTGAAAGCATTCGAAGGGGGAGATAGCCACAGTCAACGAAAGCAGCGAGCAGGCAACCATGATAAGGTGGATAAGGCGCTGTACAAATGGTTTACAAAAGTCAGGGAGGAAGGAGTGCCGATCAACGGCGGCATACTGAAGGAAAAAGCATCAAAATATGCCAGAGAACTAGGAATTGAAACTTTTAAGGCGTCCAATGGTTGGTTCGACAGATGGAAGAGTAGACATGGTATTGTGTTTAAGACTGTCTCTGGCGAGGCTAAATCCTGCACAGCAGACATGACAGCGTCCTGGGAAGAGACAACTCTGCCAACCATACTAACAAACTACCAGTTGCACGACATTTTCAATGCAGACGAATTTGATTTATTCTACAAGGCTTTGCCAGATAAATCGCTGCATCTGAAATCTGAGAAGTGCATTGGTGGCAAGCACAATAAAGTACGTTTGACTGGTATGGCGGCTGCAAATGCTGAAGGCGAAAAGGTTCCAATGTTTGTCATCGGAAAGTCTGTCAAACCCAGATGCTTTAAAGGCGTGATAAACTTACCCTGCAGATATCGTGCTCAAAAAAAGAGCTGGATGGATAGTAGCTTGTTTGAGGAATGGGTTCGAGAACAGGACAGGAAATTTGAGCGTCAAGGAAGAAAGATTGCTCTGATAGTTGACAACTGTCCTGCCCACCCGCAAATCTCCAATTTAAAAGCAATCCATCTAGTTTTCTTGCCGCCAAACTCCACCTCCAAGACCCAACCAATGGATCAGGGTTTTATACGAGCAACAAAGGCGTATTATAGGCAAGGCTATGTAAAGAAATTCATTGATGCCGTTGACAACAAAAAGCCCCTACCCAACCTCTCTATTTTAGATGCTATGGCCATTCTCGCTGAAGCATGGGGTAGAGTTTCAGAGGAGATAATACGCAACTGCTTCAGAAAAGCTGGCATTGGTAACCAAGCACAACAAAGTGCTTTGAATGACGACGACGATCCCTTCAAGATTCTGTTAGAAGATATCAGTGCCTTACGAGAAAGAAGCCCCAAACTTGTACCAGATGAAGTCAGTGTCGAAGATGTGGTTGATACAGATAGCGGCGTTTTAACATTTGACATTGGTTCGTTGAGCGATGAAGACATCTTCGCAGAGTTTCGTGAAGAAAACCAGATGGAAGTGGATGACGGCGATGATGGAAATGACGATAAACAACAAGAAGAAACTCCCAAGCGACCAACGAAGAGTGAGGTCCATCAAGCAATCGAGACTCTCTCACGCTACAGTTTGTTTGCTGTTGAGGGAGCCGAGATTCGACGGCAAACAAGCCAGTTGTCATTCACGATCGACAAAAGTATTAGAAAAAACCAAAAACAACAGAACATTCAAAGATTTTTCAATGCAACAGCATCTGCTGATTTATCCGACATATAATTACTGTATTTTTATTTAATCAGTGTCTTTCTTCACACTGTACTGTATTTTATTAAAAAATGATTCATTGTTACGAATTTTACGCTTCCCCGGTTATTTCGAAACCCCGCTATTTCGAACTTTTTTCCATTTCCCTTTGGACTTCGAAATAGCGGGGTTCGACTGTACTTCTTTGAACATATTCCCAGACTTCCTTTTATGTCACGTTCGTGGAAGAGCTTCCACAAGAACGTTTTTGAACCAGTGTGCTATTCAGCACACAGAGTTTAACATGTGGCATGTTGTATGCACTCAGGTACCTCAACAACTAAAAATAAATATCAAATAAAAGATTTTTGCAGTTTTATCACTTACCTTAGTTCTTTACCTTTGGAACAGCATTTTGCCTTGGTTTCTTCAATAGTTGGGTAGAGCATGGACCACAAACAATCTATTATGTTTGAAGCTGCTGACCAAACATAGGAAATTACTTGCAGTGCAATGTTTTTCCAAGATTTTAGGTGTACCTGTTTCTGTCTGCCACGTGTACTTATCAAAGAATAAAGTCTGGCAATATGCTCAGAAAAAACGTAAGTTATATATTATATACCAGCACATGTTGTGAATTATGCATTTTGAAGTGATCATTCAAAGGTGAGTTTGAATATTTCATCAGGGGTTATAAAACTGAGAGATCATAAAAATCAAGGGTGTGGCACAAAGCTTTTGTTATTTCTAAGTGTTTGGGGTCCCCTGATAAAACATGATTAACATTAAACTAGTATTTCAACTAGTTTGTCAAATTAGTATTCACACTATTGACCGGCGGGTTGACGATAAATTCGAAAAGATCTGCAATCTATTTAACCGCCTCAAATCTCTCTGTCAATTGCAGCAGCAGCGTGTCCAATGCCATGTAGAAGACGTTTACTTTCAAAGCATTTGCTCGATTGTCATGAATGTGGTCTGTGTCCCTTGGCTCGCCCGGAAAGATTCTACTTCTGCGAATGGCGCGTTTTTCCTTAAATTCGGTTGTTTGTTCCAGAGCTGACGCAACTGCCACTGCTTCTTCGTATATGCTGTCGAAAGAATCTCGAATGGTTTGAATATCTTTGCGTAAGTTGTCGAAATGTCTCATCTCCTCAGCTAGCGAGATGTCGACATATTGCAGTATCTTATTAACATCATCCATACACTGGAGCGTTTTGAACCAAAACGAGGTCAAAACGACATATTGGAACGACTTCATCCATTGTATTAAGTTTTCCACATTACTAAATGTCTGAACTGGCAAATCTAGGTCATTTTGCAGTTTCGAAAGCGCCTCCAACATCTTCTTGTGGTTTTTCACTAGGGGCCTTATTGCATCAATTCTTGCACTCCACCTTGTCTGCGACAGGCTGTGTAACGAAACGCCAGCTGTCTCTTTAAGAATTTTCCAGCGAGATGGACTTGCAGCGAACACATTATACATTTTCTGAATATTTCAAAAAATGACTTTATTTCAGGGGTTGCTTCAACGGCTTGAACACCGCACAAGTTTAGGCTGTGGGCACTGCAAGGAGCATAAAGAGCTTGCGGATTCTTTCGAAGGATTTCGGCTTGCACACTCTTGTAGCACCCTAACATGTTGGACACGTTATCGTATCCCTGACCCCTACACCTTTCTAAATCAATTTGGTTTTTTTCCAGAATGTCGCATATGGCTTTGGTGATATCTTCTCCCTTTTTCTTTTCAAAATCTTGTACTGTCAAAAATCTCTCAACTACCTTCCATCGCCTGTCATTCAGGACTACATAACGCACGACGAAAGTGAGCTGCTCCGTGTGGGAGACATCAGGTGTGCCGTCAACGATCAGACCATAATAATAAGATTGCTGTAACTCCTTTAAAACCTCATTAACCACGTTCTTCGTGCACGGTGGTAGAAATTCATCCTGAGCTTGCCATGAGAGATAACGGGCTTGCATTCGCTCGCCCTTTTTCTGATGCTCCCTAACCTGATCTAAATGCTTTTTGATTATCGGATTATAAGAACTTGGCAACTCTAGAGTCCCAAGAAAGAATCCATTGTCTGAATTTCCCACTACTGCACTTGATCCTCTGAATGGAAGATTTCTTCCAGCTAAGAATAGTGTCACCTCAAGTAGACACCTCAAAATTTGTCTCCAACGATTCGTCTCTTCAACGATGTTTTGCTGATGCAAAGCGTCGACTCCGCATTGCTTCTCTACAGAAAGCAGAAGATCTTTCCACTTTCGATAATTAGTAATATGCGCTGCACTTTGCTCATGGCTCTTTACCTTTTCATAAAGCTTCTTCCAGTTATCTCTAAAACCCACCTCGGGGTGGCTGAATACAGAAGAGGCTGATGATGGAGGCTTGACGTTAAACAAGCAACAAGGGAAACAGAAAATCCCTCTGGATGATTCACTCCACACCAGTCAGTCTCTCTTCGTTGATTTACCATTGGGCATGCACTTTGAAAATATGCTCACTGGAAATGCTCAGCTTTTTGTATCTCGTGGGAATTCATTCGAGTTAGACGGGGGACCCATAACGGCTATAACATCTCGGTCTTGTGGTCCAAGTTGCCTCCAACTTGCAACATCATTGCTAAGTGACGTAAATCTATCTGTTGTTTCGAAAGATGGTGAAGGGTGCTCTTGAGCTAATGATGAGGTATGCTCTTCGACTAATGACGAGAGATGCTCTTCGATAGATGATGAGAAGTGTGTGTTAGCAGATGATGCTGCCATTAAAAGAGAGGAATCGGTTTCGACATTGTGGTTGATTGCCCGCAATTGCAAGTTTTTATCTTCAACTAAATTTTTAGAAGAAATTTTCGAGTCACTCTCTTCTTGGACAAGTTCTAAGCTTGCTTCCTGGGATTTATGTCTTTCTCCATTGTCGTCCAAAACCGACAAGCAAATTCTATTTTTGGTTTCTAGTTCTGCTGTACTAGAGAGTTTTTTCCAACCAAGCTGTTCGAATGTTTGTTCTCCTTTTGATTCATTCTTCAAACGTTTAGTTTTTTCTTTTCGTTTAGCACTGCCAGACTGAAATCTTCTTTTCATTTTGCAATTTTTACAGTTTAATCTGGTCTGATATCGAATTCAAAGCTCTTTTTACAGGTGAACTTTCATAAACACATTAATATTGTTCAAAATGTACACCACGAGACATTGTGAACCTGCGGTAATTTGTTTTTACCAGCGGAAATTGGAAAAATAACATTTGCTAAGGATTAAGCGCGCAAATTGACTACTAAAAAATTAAAATTAAATCTACACAACTAAATAAAAATTTTGTTAATATTGTGGACCCAGTCAGAATATTAAAGACCTCCTAAAAATGTTCTAAACAGTTTTGGGGGCCCCTGAATCTCTGAGGCCTTTGGGAAAATTGCCCCCTCTGCCCCCCCCCCCCCTCACGGCGGCCCTGTTCAATGCTACAGTGAGCACTGTTATCACCAGGAGCCCTGAATAAATCTGTCATTGTAGTTATTTCCATGTCTTGTTGTGTGCTCAAGTCTTGATCCTCAACATGTCAGTCTTTTTTTTGTGTTCAGTACAGTGACCCATTCATTGTATTAGTTTTTGAAAAAAAATTTTAAGGCATAAAAAAAAAAAACATAAAAGTTTAAAATCAGGTATCCAGATCCAAGTTGTACGGTATATCACCTTTATATTCGGTTGGATTTTTTTATCCATTACTATATACAGGAAGAGGAGTTGAAAGGGTTTTAATCAGAAAAATTTTAATTTTATAATATCATTTTATTAAGACCCCAGGGGACTCAAGTGCTTGCCTTGTTCATGGTGAGGTAAAGACACAAACAAATGAGACAGGAATGGATCCTAAAATATCTCCTTCTAACTCAAATGTTGTTGTATTTATTCATCATAATGACCTATGGGTGACCAACGTCTTTTCGAACAAGGAGAAACGATCGAATTCGACAAATTCTGCAGTTCTAAGTGTGGTAGATCAGGCACTGTCAGCTGGAGTTCCATCTTTTGTGATTCAAGAAGAATTTGATTGTTACACTGGATACTTTTTACAGCCAAGGACAGAAACTGATGATTACTCAAAAGTCAACAAATACTGTATACTGTATGAAGAGGTATGTCTAAGACTATGACATACTCTAACTCAGAGATGTGTAATTCAAATCTTTGAAGTACCATTTGTGTTCATCAAACTCACAACCTTAGAAAGATGTTTTTTGTGTCCGTGACAAGAGTCAAACTGTTATATTGTATTAATTGGTTTCAAGTCTTGAGGGCTTAGTGTAATCATGTAAATCTGTTGCTAAAATCCTTGGTATGTTTAAAAATAAGTAATGATATATATTGTGCACTTCTTTTTCAGGTTGACAAAATGGATGTAGAAATTCTAACAACGATACCAACTGTTGAAGCAACTGCACCTTCAACCTTTGAGTCGTGCCTTTTACTGGCAATCATGCGTTTCAAATCTGACAACAATCAAACTGATGTCATCAGCCTATCCTCATTAATCTCCGCATCATTTCTCGACCCACTTTTCGTTTGTCAAATGTTTATTGGTTTATAAATCGAATTCCTATGAAGTTGAGATCTTGCATTGTTTACAAATTTCTGTGCCAACGCTGTGACGCGTTGTATTTGAGCGAAACCTGTCAACTACATGTTAGAATCTCTGATCATATGGGTATTTCGGCCTATACTGGCAACAAAATCTCTCAGACGAGTCTTTCTAGTGTACTCACCTATGGCAAACATACAGAACATCCCATCTCATACGACGATTTTTCTCTTTTGGCCAGTGGCACTTCACAATTTGATGTCCTAATACGTGAAAGTTTATTAATTTCCAAACTAAAATCTTCCTTAAATAAGAACATTTGATCCTTCCCTCTCTCCATATTTTAATTTCACCATCTCCTACTTACTAACACCTCTTCTGTCACTCCTTAGTTACACTTTTACTTACTAATTACCTGGCACCTTTTTCGTCATGCCTTAGCAACACTCACCAATCCGCTCTATAATGGATTGGTTAACCTTAAATTAACTCCAATCCCATTCGTCAAAAACCAAGTTCATGGTTATAGGATCTAAACCTAATTTGACATCCAAAGTTGCAGATTTACATTCCAGAATAACCATGAATAATAATTCAATATCGCCTGTTACCTCCCACAAACGTTTGGGAGTCGATCTTAATGAGATATTGACCTTTGATATTTATATTGAAAAACTATGCTTAAAGATTTGTTCTGGCATAGGTGCTTTGAGGAGAATTAAACCATTTATTCCCTCATGCTTTCTTGTCAAACTGTACAAATCTTTAATTCAGCCATATTTCGATTATTATTCTCCCTTGTGGGATACATGTAATAAGAAATTAAAAGACAAATTGCAAACGCTTCAAAACCTTGCTGCCAGAGTCATTACAGGAGTAGGATATGAAATTAGATCGAATGAGCTTCTGGAAAGTCCACAGTGGGACTCTCGTCATGTAAGGCGTGCTAAATTGAAGAGTGTCCTGCTGTATAAGGTTCTCAACCAAAATACGGCACAGTGCTTAACAGAAAGCCTTGTTAGACGTAGAGATCTGAATAGAGGGTATGACTTACGTAATCTTGAAACTGATCTAGCACTTCCACTGAAATGTGCAATGCTTGTTGCGACCTTACCTGGCGGGATACTGGGAGCCCATGACAGGTTAAGACCCCATCCGCTGTCTTTAATTTGATAATTTTTGAAGGAGGAAAATCTCGAGTGTCTAGATATTTTTAAGACCCAACCGGGACCTGTTGCGAAAAATGCAACATTGGGCCATCCGGCTGGGTATCGAACCCAAGATCTAACGAATCTAGTGCAATGCTACGCCAACTGAGCTATGGAGAACGTTGCCAAGAGCATGGCCACGAGTTCAGTATATATAATGGTGGTAATGCCGATTAAGTGAAGAGTATATTCAATAGAACATTGTAGCATTTACACTTGACTCCTAACTGTTAAGATGATAATTTTTGAAGGTGGAAAATCTCAAGTGTGCAGAAATTTTTAAGAACCAAAAATATGGGGTGGTGTAAGTTGTAACAATAATAATAATGATAATAATAATTGGGTGGTTAAGTTGTAATAACAATAATAATAATTTGGGTGGTGTAAGTTGTAATAATAATAAAAATAATAATAGTTTGGGTGGTGTAAGTTGTAATAATAATAATAATGATAATATTGATATAAATAACAATAATAATAATAACAATAAGGTAGGCAAGATGTTTCGGCATCCTCAGGGAGTGGCGCCCTTGCCTTGCCAGCTGGGTAAACGGGTGACTGAAAGCCACTGCTTGCCTTAATTGGCTGTCAGTGGTAAGTAACCTCACCTAAGGTGTTGGCAAACCTTCCCTGTTAGCCCAAGGACTAGTAAATCCTTCTGACTGTCCTGATGTCCTTTACCTTAAATGGTCGATTGAGCCCAGGACACTTGCATGTCTGAAAGGAACTCTCCTAGTCTAAGAACAAAATAGATCACATTATCCAACTTCAGCTATTGGACTGGCGTCTAGCTTACCTTAATTGGTCGGCTTTGCGGAACAGATCCTTAGAATAGTCTGAGAGGAAGTGTGATGGTTATTGAGGAAGTCTCATGATTTATAGGTGCAAAGCACCAGCCCTTGACCATACCCAACCAACGGAATGGTGTATGTGAGACTATGGTTTAAAATGGCATTAACTACTCACGATGTTTTTCACTTTGTGATTGCCATACCACTATAATTTATGGGACATGTGCCCACTTTGGCATAATATGGCAATTTGGGCTAAACGACTTCATTGGCTCGTATGAGCTGACGTTCCTCAATAATAACAATAATAATAATAATATGCGAGTTGTAATAATAATAATAATGGTAATCATAACCGTAGTGATAAAACAACAGCAATAGTAGCATTAACAATTATAATAATTATAATAATTATAATAATTATAATTAAAAATAACCGTAATAATGAAAAGCAAAACGTAAATATGAGAATAGTATTCACAAAGAGATATTTGGTAATCTTGGGATATGGATGATATCGACTCAAAAGAAACACCCTCAACGTGTCCTTTTGGAGTGTTTTCAGACATGACCAAAATGAAATCACAGTAAAGGATATCGCTGTTAGTGCTGGGATTCTGTGTTAAGACAATACGTAAGTATTCTTGAAAAGGACTAAATATAGAAATCCTCCACTGGAAAATTTTTGATTTTTTAACGTCAAGGAACCCATTTCCAGTAATTTGTTAGAGAACTTTTCTCGACATCAGATCTGAAGGAATAGTAAATTGTGAGTTATATTCCTCGGGTGAACACAAGTAACGCAGATACTTTTTTTTCCTACTTTACATCATATTTAATTGCATTTTTATATTACCCGTTGCACGTAGTTCCTCTGTTAAACAACAGTGGTGCCGCAGGGAGGTCTGTACCAACTCGGCTGCCTACTCTCTTGGCCAGATACGTTATATCAATATTGTGGTAGAATGGAAGAAATTCAACTTTGGAGTATTTTTGAGTTACAATAACTTGGCAGGCATTACCCGAAGAACATTTATATTACGCCGCCAAAATAACAGGACTGAGGACAAGCCTCACCTCTAATGAAGACTAAATTCAAGACGCTGCGAAAAGTGCCCTAAATTGCGTCAATTTTTGACAGTTCTTTGATTTTAAGGGGTAAAATCAGTCTGTCGGATTAATCAGATTGACCCGAGGTCTTCACATATAGTACAAATAAAAAAGGCAAAGCAATTGTCCAAATTTCGTAGTTGTCCTCAAATTGTTTCTATGTCAGGAAGCGATCTAAATATAGGTATTTTGCCGTATTCGATTCCTGATGTAAACAAATGAGACACAAGTACCGTGTAAGTACCGTGTTTACCACCCTACTTAACTCTTAAAGCGAATAAGCCCTTGAGTTTGAACTTTCAACGGAACCTACAAGAGATATTTCAAGCTCAATCTAACAAATATTGGTGTGTTACAGTAAGTGATTTAACTTAATGTAATGTAAACAATGAAAGAGCGGGCAAGGAGACTGTTGCTAACTTTACTACAAAGATGAGAGCGAAAAATTGTTTTCAGAGTGGAGTATTTGGACAAATATTCTTATTTAGAACCGTGATTAATTATATCAATAATAACCACCGAAGGAAACTATGCAAATCAGCTTCTTCTACAACTTGATGCAAATGAGTCGAACAACACACAACTTTACTCCCAGGAGAATACTGTAATCAACAATTGTTGCCAACAGGAATCTGATCAACTATTCAAAGAAAGGGAGGAACATCCAAATCAGATACTAATGTTCCATTTGAACATCAACAGCTTGCAAAATAAATTTGACGAACTGAAATTCCTAAATGATAAGATGAAGTCGCATATAGTTTTTCTCTCAGAGACAAAGATCGACAAGTCCTATTCGAATAGCCAGTTTACCTTAACGGGCTATAACATGTATCGAAAAGACAGAAAAGGGGCGGTGGGATAATAGCCTATTTTGATTCTAGTGTACCCTCGAAGGAGCTAAAAGTAACGAAGAAATACAAAACACTCGAGATTCTAACAGAAGAGGGTAGATTTGGTAATAATGAAGTCATTTTACTAGGGATATACTAACCCCCAAAGCAGTCGGATCGACAATCAGACCCACATCATCTAGAACGTGTAGAGGAGGAACTGAATGATGTCTGCATGTGGGCCTCCCACGAGAGACAGACAGTTATTCTTACAGGTGATCTGAACCTAGATAAGCTAAAACCAGAAAGCAGAGAAGGAAGAATACTAGCCGACTTAGAAGAAGTGCATGGAATGCATTGTTTAATTACTAAGCCAACGAGGATTACGCCAACATCAGAGACACTGCTGGATGTCATCCTAACCAACAAACCAAATTTTTTCAGGACCAGTGGCTCCTTTATTCCAGAGATAAGTGATCACCACCTTATCTATGGAATTTTAAAGCAATCTGCTTCTCAGCATAGACGAAAGACTGTCACGTTCAGAAGCCTGAAAAATGTAGATACGGATCAGCTTAATGAGGATTTGGCTAGTGCTCCCTGGTCTGTTGGCGAAATATTTGACACCGTTGAGGACCAAAACGACGTATGGAAAAGTATTTTTGAAAGTGTACTGGATAAACATATGCCGAAAAAGAAGATGAAAGTTAGGCAGAAAAATGTACAATATATGACAGAGGAATGGAAAATGCCAATCAGGAACAAAAGGAAATATGCACAATTGTTTGTCCAAAATCGAACCCTAGAAAACTGGGAGTTAAAAAGGAAATGGCGAAATTTGGCAACTAAAGAGAGGAGACGTGCCATTAAAGCCGACTGGGCCCAAAAATCGGAAGAATTGAGGAAGAAACCGAGGGATTTCTACAAAACCTTTAAACCATTCATAAGTGATAAAACCAAAGAGGAGACAAAAATTGTCATCAGGATAAATGAGCGAATTGTAACAAACCAGAAAGTAGTGGCAGATGAGCTTGGTAATTGCTTTTCAACCGCTACAAATGCCATTGGTGGTGCACAAATAACGAATTTAGTCGAGATAGACTTCGAAAACCACCCGAGTGTCGAGAGCATTCGGCAAGCTTATCAAGGCCTTCAATTTGGTTTTAATGAAATTGGTTCTGGTGAAGTGGAAAACAAATTGAAAATGCTTAAATCAAACAAAGCCACAGGGTGGGATGGAATCTCTTTGAAAATTCTAAAGTTACCTGCCAGAGGCGTAGCACCGTCCTTAACAAATCTCTATAACACCATCATCAGAAAGGGAAATTAGCCTAACATGTGAAAAATGGGGGAATGGACCCCTGTTTTCAAGAAAGGAGATAAAACCTACTCGGGAAACTACCTACCTATAACAGTACTGAACTCTGTTGACAAAGTATTCGAATCATTGCTTTCTAAGCAAATCACGAAAACCATGAATCCACACCTATACCAGAAAATGTCTGCTTACAGAAAAACACATAACTGTGAAACTACGTTAATAAGGTTAACAGAGGACTGGAAAATGGCCGCTGACAATGAGGAGTACGTGACTGTTCTGTCTACCGACATGAGTAAAGCTTTTGACTCGCTGCATCCTGCACTACTGATCCAGAAACTTAAAGTATACGGCTTTTCTGAGACATCATTGAATCTTTTCTTGAGTGTAGAATCTTTTCTCGAGTGTAGAAGAAACAGAGTCAAATTACAAGAAACGTACAGCGCATGGAAAAAACAAAAAAAGAGGTGTCCACAAGGCTCCTCCTTCGGGCCTCTTCTCTGGAACTTGTTCCAAAATGACCTCTCGCTACATAGGCAGTCTGTCAATTTATTTATGTATGCTGATGATCATCAAATCTACGCCAATGATAATGATATACAGAAAGCCGCCCAAACGCTCAGAACACAAACAGAGGCAGTGTCACAATGGTATAAAGAGAACCTACTGCAAGCCAACCCTCAGAAATACCAGATTCTTACCATTGATCCACAACCTTTCAAGAGTACCCCTGGGTATGCATTGACCATGGAATTTGATGGTCATGAAGTCAAATCATCCGATTATCTTAAAATTGTCGGCGTAACCATCGATAACAAACTGACATTTAGTGAACATATTAGTGATATTTGCAAGAAAACGAACTGTAAGGTTGGGGTTTTATTGAGACTACGTAATTTAATTCCATGGTCTGCAAAGTTACAGCTATATAAATCTAGCATTTTGCCACACCTTACGTATTGTGATACCGTTTGGCACTTTTGCAAATCATCCGATAAGAAGAAAATGGAGAGAATTCAAGAGCGCGCACTCAGGGCAGTTTTTAAATCTAAATCAGAAACCTACAGTGAGCTATTGAAAAGAGCAAGTCTACCAAGTCTATACCAACAACGGTTACAAAACATCGCCATCCTTATGCATAAACGGACTTGTGCCCACCTATATTACAGAAATATTTAATACTGCCCCGAAACGATATAATCTAAGGAACGCTGATTTTAACATTCCACGCTTTCGTACCGTACATTTTGGAAACTTTCTTTACGATATTTAGGGCCCCATCTTTGGAACAATCTAGATTATAGTGATAGGGAGAAACCGAAGATTAAGAGTTTCAAAAATAGTATTAAGAACAAAGACCTAACACTCTTAATAGACAAGTGTAACAAATGTGACATATGTTGCTAGACCGCTATAAATCTTAAATTTTATATTTTTACATTATACACTTTTTATATTTAAGATCTTACATTTTGCACATATCCCATTTATTTACTTATTTTATTTATTTATCAATTTATTTATTTATTTATTTATTAAGGGTTTTTTTAAGTAAATTGTAAATAATTTTAATTTTATTAAGGTAAGATAAATCTTAATGTATAAATAGTGTCCCCAATTAGTTTTTTTCAAGCTAAATATCAATGACACTTTAATATAGTTTTTCATTCATTCATTCATTCATTCATTCATTCATTTATCGACGGGCAAATAAGCGAATCTTAAAATTTGGATCTTCAATAACTTGCATCTGACTCTGACGTCACTATCCTGCAAGCATCGCTTAACGTGAGAGTGACATTAACTGATTCTGTTTTACGTTAGTGCTCGGAGTGACTAGAGTGACTAGTAAAGACTTTTTATAACATTTTTTACTCAGCAAAAAGTCGGAATTAAAGATTTTTTTGAGTTCGAGCTCATTAAGGAGCACAATCACACGAATTAGCGTTCGCGCACCATTTGTTTACATTAGGCGTCAATTACTGAAAAACACCTATACTTAGATCGCTTACTACAATTGAAATAATCCCAGGACAACTATGAATTTTGCACCACATTTTTATCACATTCGGAAGCTTAGCATGTGAAAATTTCGGATCAGTCCGAGCTATCCCACAAACCGATAATACCCCTTAAAAACAAGGATCTTACGAAAGTTACCATAATTTAAGCCACTATTTTGAGCATGCCCCTTCTTGTATCATCTTATCACAACTAGAGTATATAGTTCTATGTCCTGTGATTTTGTGAGCGTATTTTGCACGTTCCCACGGTAATATCTACTAAGTTATTGTTACTCAGAAATACTCCATAATTGCATTTTTGTCCACTCTGGCAGATGGACATGCTTCATTACGTAGTTCATGTGATTAACTCTTTTAAAAGGACAATACCAACTCTACCGGTGAAAAAATCTTGGTTGGAATGTGCCCAGTATGTACTTAACGAAATAATGAAACACGAACTATGCAAAAAATTTCAGCTTCGCTTAAAATAGCGACTTCCGCTCTCTATGAGCTGACGGTTTTTCGCTCATATTTTAAAGGATACTGAATACAAACTGGTAAAAATTCATATACAGTTTAATAATGTTATGGTCTGTAAATGTACAAAAAATTAGCTCAGTCTGTGAAGTTGGAGCCGGAGGATTGATTGAGTTGACATGGAATGACCCTATTTAGAATGAATGAATATTTATTATGAAGAGAAATGGAATATGTTTACTCAAAATTGAATTTTGTAATAGACCTATTAAGAAAAAGGTGAATGGGTTTAGGCTGATCCTTGCAGATTTTTTTAGTTTATTTATGTACCTACGTACATGCCCTATCATCTGTTTGGAAATAATTGGACATTTACCAAATTGATCTGTACCAAAGTGATTGTTACGAACACTTCCTTCATATAAAAAGCGCATGTCTTTTTCGACTACATCTTCATCACGACGAACATGATTAAATTGCCTTGTTATGGCCTCTGGAAAGAATCTAAATCAAGTCATTCGTATTAGAGATAACTATAATTGTTTTTCCTAATTACATGGTAATATTGTACTGTACAAATATTTTTCTCCTGTATCGATTTTTTTAGGATGTAGTATAATCGATTGTGCCTAAGGAGAATCCCGATAGATATTTGCTTTGTAGATTTTAGATTTCTGATTTGGTTATGGATGTTTTAGTCCATTCTCTTCGTGTGCTTCAGGTTCGTTTTTTTTTATTTTATTTTAATTTTTTTTATTCGCGCTGTAGTGATCTTGGTGTGGACAGATTCTAAAAGGAGGTAAGTGTTCGTGTGTTGGAGATGTGCATTGGCTTTGTTGATGCATTTGATCTAGTTTCATAGAACGTCGATGCACCTTTTATCTGCTGTAAGTACGACTACCTTCCCGTTCCTTTTTTTGTCTTTTAATACTTATCTTTGCGCTTTGGTCAAATCCATTGTCTGTCAATGGGGTAAGAGATTATTGGCTACGTTGTTGGCGTGTACTGTTTTTGGAGTCCTGACTAAGGTTGGCCTTCTTTAGTTGTCCCTCCTATTGCGTCAGCGTTATTGGTTACATGGTCTATTCCTTCGGCGAGTAATTGCGTTTCATATCTTTAATGTACACTACCTTCAGGTGTTAGCAAATCTGCCCTGTTAGCCCAAGGACTAGAAGACAATCTGTACAGCAGGCTGATGCCCCTGACCTTAGTTGGTTGAGGATAAACCAGCCTTAAATGCTGAAACAGAACTGAACTAGTCTAAGAGTAAAACAATATGCAGACTAAACCCTTGCAGTGGCACACCTAAACTGACCTTAAATGGTTGGAAGTGCAAGAGAGTACTGTTAAGGTCAAACTGGATATACGCTTCAGAGAGTATTTTCAGGGACTTGGAAGGGCTGTACATCCTTTACTCCTTCCTGACTGGCTAAGTTGCGCGAGTAAAGGCTGGCCCTCTGGGTGTTTCTTAAAATCCAGTTTAATGGTAAAATTTCCTTTCCCCACACGTTCCCTGAAATGTGCAATGTCTATTGCGGCCTTATCAGAGGGATGCTGGGAGCCCATAGCAGGCTGAGACCTCTTCCACTGTCCTTAGTTGGGTGATGTGCAAATTGTGATAATAAAAATGATAATAACATAAATGATAACAATCTCAGTGTTGAGTCATGACGGTGGATAAGAAAGGATTTCTAAAGCGAGAAACTGAGGATTTGATATTTGCTGCGCAAGACCAGGCCCTCAAAACTAATTGGATAAAGAAGAACGTAGATGGTCAAGAGATATATGAAAAGTGTAGACTTTACGGAGAAAGAGACAAATCGATAGCCAATGAAAATGCAAAACACTTGCTCAAAAGGAGTACAAAGAACGTCACGTTAGTGTGACAAGAATTGTGCATTTAGAATTGAGTCAGAAAGCGGGATTGATTAGGGATGTTAAGTGGTATAACTACAAGCCGAAAAGTGTTATGGAAAACGAGAGTGAAGATCTTGTGGGATTTCGACATCCAAACAGACCATGTGATCCAACACAGACAACCTGTTATAACGATAGTGTATAAAAAGGAACGAAAATGTCAGCTGATTGATATAGCAATACCTGGGAACGTAGGGTAGAACTGAACGAACATGAAAAGGTTGACGACTATAATCAATTGAATAGAGAAGTGAAAAAGATCTGGAATTTGACCTATGTTAGTATTGTATCAATCATAGTGAAAGCCCTTGGTATTACACCTAAAAACTTAAAAAACTGGTTAGGAAAGCTAGAGTTAAAAATTAGCTGGGGACTGCAAAAACTGTCGGGAAAGTCCTAGAGACCTAAGATTACTGGATACAACTTGCTCTGTAGGAGAATAAACAGGAATTTTACCATCTTGTCCGAGATAACAACCGTAATAATATAAATAATAACGATCGCACCAACCTTAAGTAAGAAAATGTTACAGCATATGAGCAAAGCTGTGAAGGGAGAGAAAATTACTATCATCATCATCATCTGCACCATTATCATCATTATCAGGCATTAGCGTTAACTTAAGCGTTAGTATTATTATTACTAACTATAGTTCAAAATTGCCATTGTGATAATGGGACACTCTTCCAGACTGATGTAAATTACCCATTTCATACCATGTGATGTTTTAGTTCTTTGTAATTTTATCATATTCAGACATGCCTGAAAACATTTTGATCAACATTGCAAAGAATCAAAACAGTACTATCCACTGATACTGAATAATATCACATCACCACACTTCGGACGAACATTTTTAAAAGAATAATATCCATGCCAATTTTGGTGTATTACTTGAATTAAAGAATAATTTAACAGTAAATTTACCCTAAAATAGTTAAACAACGCGTCCTCGTTTTCTACGGGCACTATTCAACTCGGACTTTGTCTTTGTTGATTATATGTTCACAGGAAACTCGGGGTCGTTGACTAATTGTTAATCATAAAATACCAAGCTTCCTGTACAGTTCCTAATGTTACAAGGCTCATTTTGCTCTCAGAGACATGAATGATTCTACAAGAACTGGAAAAAACCTTGGCTTTAAAACAAAACAGATGAATATAGAGTTGGCGCCTGGTACACTTTCAGTGAAAAAGAATAACATTTCAACCATAAAAATACATGTAAAAAAACTCGGCTACCCCTCCTCTTTCCGCGGGACATTTTTTCCCACTGAAATGTCATTTACATTATTATAGTACTGATAGAATGTACTTTGTTACTTGTTGGATACGAAACACATATTTTTGGCCGTTTACAGACTGTAAACGTTTGAGAGATCTACGTTAAGATTTGCTTAAAATGTCCCAATTTGGACCTTGATTGCTTGCTGTAATAATTCATTTCATGTTGATATATTGCTCTAAAAACCAAGAGGAACAGGGGCTAACGTTCTCCCGCCGAGTTAATAGAACAGGAGATTCAACAGTTGGAACTCCACTGCTCGCGTGAGTTTTGTAATTAAGACAGAGAAGAACAAGAATAATTTGCATAAAGCAATACTAACTTCTCACTCAATATTTCAATAACATCCTGCCTTTCCAATTCCTGTAAGTGTCGAATCTAATTGTCTACCGTGTTCTCTTGCTGAGTTCCCCACTTTTGTAAGACAGCGTCCGCTAGATTGTCGCACTCTCCTAGAACCTCTATTATATCTTTGTTGTACCCCATCAATTCACCCAGAGCACGGAAATCTCTCCTCAGAGGTGACACCACATTCAGCTTCATGAAAATCTTCTCACGTGTCTTATGGTCAAGATTCCTCACCATATTTGGTTTTTCAGTACTATTTCCAGCATCTAAAAACACAATGAAAAAACAAATAAAAAACTCCTTACTGTAAAGACATTTAAAAAAAAAGAATTTAGAGATAATGTACCGGTTTGAGGATTACTATAAGTAATGAGACATGCCACTGCAACATGTTTGGGAAACTGATTTTGTAGTTCCTAATTCGGGTAAAAATAAAAAAAAAAAATGGCTCACCTGTTCGCAATTTCTCGGTCAATTCAAGCATCGCGGGCGTTTTGGCCTATGAATTGAACCTAGGAACCACGATGTTCTTTGAAATAACCCTTTAATGACTATTTCTAATGGGCGGGAACTTAATAGGGCTTAAGTAAGTTTAGGGCATATGTTATCTTACACATCTGCAATTTTAGAAATTTCAGTCTACTTGTAGATGGTGTAGATGGTAGACATATGTACTGCCAATCTGAAAACAATTGACGACATATTGAGACTTGCACATTGGCAGTACATATGTCTACCATCTACACGAACCAGTACATAAAATGTAACCTTCGCTCACCATCTGAGTCTGTGTAGCTCAATGGTTAGAGCATCTCACTGGCGATCAGAAGGTTACGGGCTCGATTCCTATCAGGGACTCAGAACGTTTTTCAGAGAGAATAGCTTGAGAGCGTACGTATTAAGAACATATATATATATATATATATATATATATATATATATATGAGTTAAAAATGTGTAATCCAGGCATCTTATTAGATTTCTTGAAAGCGGTTCTCCTGATTTGCGGTTATGGTCTTCAGCTTTCAACTCGATTCATCGAGCCGTCGTCAGAAATGAATGAACAAACAAACGCAACAAACAAACAAACAAACAAACGCAATGAGTTAGCAACACCCCAACCTATCAGATGTTCACAAAGACTGCTGACACAAATGCTTGCGGCTAGATGAATCGAGTTCAATGTTCAAGACCAAAACCACAGATTCGGAGAACAGTTTTCAAGAAATCACATATACACTGGCAGTCAAAAGAATTGCTCACTATTGGTGCAGATAGTAGTATTAGATAATATCATAACAACTCAAAAAATCAGGAAAACAAACAAAGAAAAATGTTTAATATTTGGTATAGCCTCCTCTGGCCCTGATGTCAGCTTTACACCTACGAGGCATGCTGTCTATTAAATCAGTTAGCCTTTCTGGTGGGAAGGCTTCCCAAGCAGTATTTACATAAGTCCACAGTTCTGTGAGATTTCTGGGGTTGTGCTTTTGAACCGTAGCTTTTATCTGGTCCACATATCCTCAGCTGGATTGAGATCTGGTGACTGTGCCGGCGAATCCATCACAGATATTCCATCCTCGCTAACCCAGTCCCTGACTTCCCTGAAGGTGTGGCATGTTGCATTATCCTGCTGGAGTGTTGGGCCACTGGATACTCCATTGAAGGAGATCGATGTATCCTTCCCCAGTTGGCTTTCCGTCTACTTTCGTGAGAAAGCCAACACTTCTTTTAATGAATCCCCAGACCATGATCCCACCATCTCCACGTTTCACAGAAGTCTTGATGCAATCTTTCTTCAATTCTTCCCCAGCCATTAGTCTGACGTAAACTCGTCTATCACTCCTATGGAAAAGAAACCTGGGCTCAATGCTGAAAATGACTCGGGACCGCTGTTCAGAAGTCCAGTCCTTGTGAGCCCGTGCAAATTCTAGGCCAGCCTTCTTGTGACGAGCAGTAGGGATGGTTTCTTTCTTGGTTTGCGCCCGTTCAGACCGGCCTCTCTCAACCTTCTTTGGATAGTGGACGTAGAGTCACTCACACCATGTTCAATCTGCACGTCTACTTTAATCTCCGGTGCAGTCTTACAGCGATTTGACTTGCTTTTTGTCACTATGATTCTGTCCTCTCTCTTCGTAGTCTTCCTTTTTCGTCCAGCGATCTTCAAGTCTTTCACATTTTCGGTCAGTAGTAGAGTCGGAAAAAGTAAAAGTTCTTTGGGATGAGAAAGGTAGAAGTAATACCAGTTGTCGTTGGAACCTTGGGCTGTGTAAGCAT
>JASJOG010000737.1:0-40963 GCA_030142905.1 Heliopora coerulea | reverse complement strand
GTGGACATGGGATGTCTCAACCAGGCAGCAGACCATTCATCCAAACAATGGTTTATGTGATGAAGGAATGCATAATGTAAGCACTATAAGTCATTCTCTGCTTAATAGTCCAAGATATTCAGATCTTCCGTTAATGAAAACAAATTGTGGTAATTGTTTAAAACATCCTTAAATACATCCCACCAGAGGTGCTCAATTTGTTGATTGTGCATGCTCTTACCCACAAGAGCTGACCCCCTTACCTGGACCACAAGTGTTTAACTTATTCTTGACAACATCCACATTTTCAGTTCCCTAATAACATCACACCTGGGTTCTGGAGGGTAATCCCCAGTTTTCTACTGCTTTTATGAAATTTTAGAATGCTGTGGCAGCTTCATTGTTAGCATTGCAGAGTAAATGCAGGTATGAAGCCATCCTCACACCCCTGAACAACAAAACACCATTTGACAAGTTTATGATTGCCATCAAAATGCCAGAGTCTAAGTGGCCTTGTTCCATTGTATATACATCATTTATTTGCCATGTCCCATAAAATAGCCACTCCCTGGGGATCAACTGATGAAAGAACTTCTCTCATATGATGTCTGATGATGAATATACCCCTTAAGCCAATATACCCCTTAAGCGAGTCAGAACTAAAGTAAGTTTGTCGGATAGACTGCTTAGTATTTTCCCAACGCAAATTATAGCAACTTTAATCTCGAACTATTTCAAGAATAAACAATGTACAAATGAAATACAAGTAACAAAGGATTCATGGTAAGATATATAACTTGGATCGACGAACTCAATCATTTGATGTTGATCTCGAATCTTGGGTCGAACTCTTACGAACAATTATTTACAGTCAATGACAGTGATACTCATGTATGTTTTTAACATATGTAGTTTTGGTAACATTAAGATAGAGAGGAAATGATGTGTTTATTGGTTTTTGAATAAAATTAATTTCGTTAGTTTATGTCGATCGTACGGTGGCCCACAAGTGTCATGTCAGCATTTTTGGTCTGAGCTTGACACAACTATTTTAAATCCGTGAAAATATTTTTTTTTTATATCCTGATACTGAATTAATTCAGGTGACAGCATTTCTTTCTCGTGAGCAAATTTTTTCACTAGACAAATTTTTTATTCATGACGTGTTTTTCTAATGACAAAATTTTTTTCACATGACAACTTTTTCCTTCATGACATTTATTTTTCTCATGACATTTTTTTCTTGTGACAAATTCGTTTATCATGTCAAACTTTTTGCTAATGACAAATATACTTTTATTCACGACAAAATTTGTTTTCTTTTGACAACTTTTTTTTTTCTCATGACAAAATTTTTTGGCATGACAACCATTTTTTCCATTGGAATTTTTTTCCAGTACTTCTTTTCAATACCTTTCGAGATACGAACATGGCGTCTTATGGAAAGTGTGTTTTCAAATCGTATTGCGACTTAAATTGTCAAGTTTTTGTTGATACTCCATCAGAAGACACAACGCAACAGTCGATTTGTTTGGCTTGCAATCACCTGGCAGCCTTTCACGAGCCAATATGCAACTCTGTGAATACGTCTTCGTATACGAGTGAAAATAGGAATCCTTTTCCTCTTGCAACAGCCACGAATAGACAACCATCCACAAAGATCCGGAGTGATTCCAAGCCGATAGACCTATCCTTCGCAAGCGGTTCTTTTAGCGGCGGTTTTGGCAACGCGAAAACATTTGCAGCGTGGCTAAAAGATAAGAGGTCAAGCGAGCTTCTGTTACGTGCCGATCGAATGGAAACGCGTACACTCTGAGATCCAGTGCAAATCTAACTTTATTCTTTTTACAAACTCTGTTTTTATCTTTGTTATGTTACTATTTTTATATTTTTAATTTCCTCCGAATAATTAAGTTAACATAAAGATCACACAAACAGGATACGCAGTAATTAACACATTTTACACTCATGTAGACCGCTTGTCTGAAATATTGACAGACATGTGAGAGTTAATCACCGAGAACGGAGGCTCTTAGCCAGATACATCCCGAAGGCACGTGACCCGAGGAATGCATCCCGAGGGGCCGTAGGCCCCAAGGGATGCTTTCCGAGGGCTACGCTCCCGAGGGATGGATCTGGCTAAGAGCCGACGTTCGAGGTGATTAACTGACTTATTACATGATTGACAAGGTTTTCTCAAAATGACAATGGCAGACAATGCTTTCTGTTGTAAAGATTCTTTTGACGTTTCTTAACCCACAAGTTAAGGTTCACGTCAAAACCAGTCGGCCATAATACGTTGGGTGATACGGTCAAGAATCTGTGCTGGGAAGCTGGAATTCAAGGGTATTACACGAATCACAGCTTGAGGGCAACAACTCCTACTCGTGGCCTTGAAAAAGGAATTCCTGACAAGTTTATCATGGAAAGAAGTGGGCACAGAAATGTCAGATCCTTACAGCAATATCAGAGACCAACTGTTCAAAGGAAGGTTGAGATGTCGAAAGCGTTTGATTTACCGTTAGGTGATAAGGTCAATTCGTACTGCGGAGAAGCGTCAGTAAGAAAAAAAGTCAGTAAGAGAGAAACAGACAGTAGTGAGATAGGAGGCAAAATAGAAAAAAAAATTGAGAATTGTGGATTTAAAAGTGGTGAAAAGAAGGACGTTCAATTTAGTAATTGTACGTTTTATGTCGGGAATGACTTTAAGGCTTAGATTCATTTTGATGTTTTATGGTTCTATGAAATAATGTTTGGTTTTTGATTGTCTGAGTGAAATGCTGTGAACTATGATATTACGAATAGTATAGCTTGGTGTAATTTTCGTACTTGTCAATAGAGACAAGATCTGGCGTAGAATTCCTCATTACACATTTTAGGGTTGTATGTAGATACATCCCTCCTGGCAAGGTTTTATCTAGATACAACCCTGCTAGGAGGGATGTATCTATATACAACCCTTGAATACTAATTCAATTCAATTCATCAACCCCGCTTTTCCCTGCTGAATATCAAATCCCTCCCCTGGCTTGAAGAAAGTTCGGCCTTTAACAAGTATTTATGTTAAATAAAGCTCTGCGAATAACAAAGAAAACCGCGTCGATCATGTAATAATGAACAGTTACACACTCCCCCCACTTAAGTTTTCGTCCCGAAAACTAAAAATTTTTACAAAAAGCATATTTGATATTCAGCCACAAACCTAAGAGAATATTACAAAAGCACATCTTATGTTTTCCTAGCGACAACTAAGTGAATCAGTAACGAATGTCATCAGGATAACGTACTGGAGGACGTATATTTTGCCGGAGTTGATAACGTGGCCTTAGGGGGGCTTCACCTCTAGGCCTACAGGGAAATGGTCGAGCATTGGGGTGTTGAGGAAAGTCGTGGACCACTGTAAACTCTCCCGATTCATGTCCGGGAGACACAATTCGCCCCTTATCCAACGGTATGTAACACAACTTAAGATTGTCGTGATGAACTACCATCTCTCTTCCTTCCTTCGACCGCACACGGTATGTCACTCCTAGTCTACTCAACACCTTATACGGCCCTATCCACTTCCTACCGAGCTTCCATTTCTTAGGGCGTCTCACCCAAACTGTTTGCCCCGTAACATAAGGTTTCCATTTCGGATTTTGGTGCTGAACACGTCTAGCCAAACTCACCTGTCTTAACCGTTCTTTAGTGATATGTCTGATATTTTGAAGAACTGTTCTAACTGTTTGTACATACTCTGTTTGGGTACTAAGGTTTCCGACGGTCACACCAAATTCCAATTCCAAAGGCATGCGAGGGAGCTTACCAAAGACTAATTCGTATGGGCTAAACCCGGTAGATTCGTGTTTACTAGTGTTGTATGCATATACAACGGGGTCTAACCATACATCCCAATCGTCTGCTCTAGTGGATACATAATTGGCGAGCATATCTTGCAGTGTGCGATTCTGCCGTTCGACCTGGCCATCACCACTGGGATGGTAGGCTGTCGTGCGCGTCTTTGTTAGATAGATAGATAGATAGATGTTTTTAATTGGTAAAGCTTGCAGCCATAGGCTGAATTATGTTTACATTACAAAATACATTCACTTCTACTATGTTACACCAGTTCTACAATTTACCTGGAACTAACGGAAGTTTAGAAACAATAAGTAAAATTTACTCTAATGGACAATTTTTAAAAAGGTCGATTCTAATGTTAAGAGTTATTCAATCTAAAATACTAAAATTGGTTAAAATTTTAATGCGTTTGCGATAAAAAAACTGTTTTTAAAACGGTTTGTTCTGAAGTTTACATTAAACTTATGTTTGGTCCTAAGTTCGGTAGCATAGATATGTCGGGGAGGGAGAAATTCGTGAAGTTTGTGGTTTTCATCACTCATGATATCCAGGAAAAGATTATTCGTTATCTTTTCTCTTCTGGTACTGAGGTGTTGGAGGCCAGTAATTATCAGCGCATCTGCATATGAGGTCCAGGGATAGATTATTTTCAACGCTCTTTTCTGAATCATTTCCAAGTCGTTGGATAAGTAGTTGGACAGACTGTTGTGAAAGACCGGGCATGCATATTCCAAGATTGGTCTAATACATGTGCTGTAAAATACAATTAATTCCTTAGTCCCAACTTTGGCTCGTTTGAGTTGTGACAAAAAGTATAATCGCTTTCTTGCTTTCACGATGGTTTGGTAAATGTGATCGTTCCATTTTAAATTGTTGGAAACGGTTAATCCGAGGATTTTTGCACACGGAACCACCTCCAAAGGGGTATCGTTCACAATAACTGGATCGAAAGTACCACTTGGTTCACCAAAGCCAATACGTAATTCTTTACATTTCTGTTCATTCAATTGAAATTTTAATTGAGAGATTTGGGTTAGTAGATCATTAACTGTGGTCTGGATTCTGCTTTCGTTGCATTTGCTGACTAATTCATCAACAGTTGTGTCATCTACGAACTTCCACATGTCACCACAAGAGACTGTTAGTTTATCGATCATTATTAAATATAGCCATGGACCTAATTTTGTACCCTGTGGAACTCCGGCGGGAACTTCAGCCCAATCCGAGTAATCCTCTTGGTTTAGCTTTACCCTTTGTTTTCTGCATGTGAGAAAATCTGTAATCCAGTTGACAACCCAATGCGGTAAATTATATGTTTGGAGTTTGGTAACCAATAGGCCATGATCTATCAGGTCAAAAGCCTTTTTAAAGTCAAATAAGATGACTCTGACCGTAGCACCAGTTCCATCGGTAGAACCATTCCAAGAGTGTAACATATAAGTGCAAACGTCGGGCTAGATTTTGGAATTGTGCCAAATTGATTAGGATCAATTCTTTGAAGTACAGTTGGTTTAATGTATTCTTCTACTATATAATCCTCTGCTATTTTGGAGATGATGGGTATTAAGGATATTGGTCGTAGATGTTTATTTACCTCTCGAACGGGTTTTTGTTTCGGAATTGGAACGATATCCGCGTGTTTCCATATCGAAGGGAGACGCGCTTCATTATAGGATAGATTCAATATGTCTGAGATAGGTGAGGCTAAGATATCAGCGTTTTCTTTCAATACCCAAGCTGGAATGCCGTCTGGGCCACTAGCTTTGCTTGGATTTAAGCTTACCAGGTGTTTGAAGACCGAGAACTCGGACGTACAAAAGGATTGGTTAGTTAGTTGGGAATTCTCGATAGCGTCTCGGTTCGTAAAACAAGATGGCAATGGGTCGAATACTTTCATTGGCTCGAGGAAGGTTTGATTTATTAGATTGGCAAGGTGGTATGGAGTGTTGGGTGTTTGGCCAGTCCTACTTTCTAGGTTTTGCAATAAAGACATCGAATCTTCGCAATAGGTGACCTGTGACGCCAAACCACTAAGCTTTTTGACTTCCTTCCACCAAATGGACGGCGAACATTCTTTTAGGTGTTCTACTTTTGACTTATAAAACTTTGATCGACAAGATTTACGCTCGCGGTTTACTCGATTTCTTAGAATTTTGAACAGACATGTATTTCCTTGGGCTAGGGCCTTTTGACGACGATGAATTGTTTCTTTCAGAGATTGAGACATCCAAGGCGGTTCGTTACAATATTTAATTTTCGTCGTAATGGGAAGTAACGAGTCCAATCCAAATTTAATAATTGACCCTAGCATCCGTGTTTTTCCATCACAAGTATTCTCCGTAGCGATCAACGACTTGACATCAACATCTTTTAAAAAGGTACTCATCGCAAGACGTTTTGATGGTCTCAGGTCTCTGGATTTCCCACAAACTTTTGGTTTTGGGATTTGCTGTCTTTCTAAAGGTTGGACTTCCACAGTGTCGTGGTCAGAAAGGCCAAAAGCCGGGCGTTTGATTGGGTCATTATAAAAATCGTTCATATTGGTTAAAATTAAATCTAGCCGATTCGGACCTCGTGTTGGAAATTTTACAATCTGTCGGAGTTTAAAACCGTTGGTTATTCGAGATGTTGCAAATTTCGTGCATGAGTGTGCTTTCGAAGTTTGAACCTTGATCCGAATGCAGCACAGCGGGGGGTCCGAAGCGCGAAAACACTTTGGACACTAAAATATTAGCTACCGTAGAAGCCTTCTGATCTTTCGTTGGAAATGCTTCACACCACTTGGTAAAGTGGTCCATGACCACAAGTATATACTTGTTTCCTTTGGTGGTCTCCGACACAGGTCCCATGTAATCTAATGCCCAAAAAGTAAAAGGTTCACCGACATCTATAGTTTGCATGGGCGCTTTGTCTGGGATTGGCGGCGATTTACGCCGTTGGCAAGATAGGCAGTGTCGTACATGAGACTGAACTGATGCGCGCAAATTTGGCCAATAAAATCGTTCGCAAATTCTTTCTTCCGTTCTCACTGACCCTAGGTGGCCACAAGAAGGACTATCATGCATGCCTTGAAGGATTGTTGGCACAACGGATTGCGGAACAACGACAGCGTGATTAGGATGAGCGGAGTGTTTCTGACGAGATCTTACTAAAAGGTCCTCATGCATAAATAATCGGTCATAATTATACCAAAAATTTCGTAATATGGGGTCATCTTTCCAGTCGTTAAAGTCAGGTCTTGGCTTCTTTTGAAGTTTGAGCTCAATGACCTTAGAAATACACGCATCTTGGCGTTGCGCTTCATGCAAATTAATTATCTGATTGATCGTGATTGCACTGGTATGGTAAGAGGAACATACTTCCTTACACGCAGAGGGTTGAAAGGGGGGCGCTTTAGGGTTAAGCATTGAATCAGATGAAGTGTATTGTGTTGATGTAACCAAACGGGAGGTTGAACATTCCGCAACGCGGTCGCTGCTTTCGTTCACTAAGCGAGATAAGGCGTCGGCATTGCAGTGTGATTTCCCAGGTCTATGTTGAACCGAAAACTCAAATTCCTGCAAATCCATTAACCACCGCGCTACCCGCCCTTTTGGCTCTATACTATTTAGCCAACGAAGTGCACTGTGATCAGTGACAATGATAAATTTGCGGCCTAGAAGGTAAAGACGAAAATGCTGTGTCCCGTAGTGAATTGCGAGAGCTTCCTTCTCGATGGTAGCATAGTTGCGTTCTCGAGGTGTAAGGCTGCGAGAACCGTAAGCTACGACTCGTTCCACGTCGTTGTCATCGCGTTGAGACAAAATTACGCCGAGGCCAACATCTGACGCATCGGTATATAACGTAAACTCTCGGTCGAATTTTGGATAGGCTAATAATGGTGCGGAACAGAGCTGACGTTTAAGGTGCACAAAAGAAATCTCACATTCGTTTGACCAGTAGAAAGGTTTCTGCGATTCGGCTTTTGTTGTAAGTTTGGTCAACGGAGCAGCGATAGTTGCAAAGTTAGGAATAAAGCGCCGATAATAGCTAGCTAGCCCTAGAAAACTCCGCAGTTCTTTTAGACACGTCGGGGGTGCAATTTCCTGTACCGCTTTGACCTTACTTGGGTCTGGCATCACTCCCTGTTTCGAGACCACATGGCCGAGAAAAGACACTTTCGTTTCCGCAAATCGACACTTCTCCAATTTAACTCGCAAATTATGTTGCCGAAACCTATCCAATACTATTTTTAAGCGTTCGTTATGCTCGCGAAGAGTACGTCCAAAACAAATAACATCATCAAGATAACATAAGCATATTTCGAACGTTAACCCTGCCAAGATGATTTCCATGGCCCGTTGAAAAGTGGCAGGCGCTGTTTTTAAGCCGAAACTCATACGGTTAAACTCAAAAAGACCGGAACTGGTGGCGAAAGCGGTTTTCGATTGATCGTTGGGGTCAACAGATATTTGCCAGTATCCGCTCCGCAGATCTAAAGTTGAAAAATATGTGGCATCCCCTAGCGAATCAAGAATATCCGTGATGTTTGGGATCGGGTGCGCATCATTAAGCGTCACCTGGTTTAATTTGCGATAGTCTACACAAAACCGAAGTTCGCCTGAACGTTTTCTTACTAAGACAATTGGACTTGACCAGGGACTCGTGCTAGGTCGAATAATTCCTTGCTCTAACATTTCCTTAATCTGCCTGTCGGCTTCTTCTCGATAGGCGTAAGGCAAACGTCGTGGGCGTTGTTTAATTGGAGCGGAATTACCGGTATTAATGGTGTGCATTACCACGTTTGTATGGCCTAATTCTTCTTCAAAGACATCGCTAAATTCGGATAAAACGTCAAAAATACTATCTTTCGCAAGGCGATCTAGCTCAGGGTTTATAACCTTTTCGAATCTGGCCTTATTACACTTCGAATCATTGATTTTAATTCCACAGCATGCCTCAGCGACTTTACTATGAGATTCAACTAGTGGGCTAAATGTAGCAATTTTAGTACCAAACCTTAGCTCTGCTGGTTTACTCAAAGCGTTCATAACTCTAATTAAAACATTTCTACCGTTTGGACAGACAACGGTGTGAGCCACGTGCGTTCCCTCCCCTACATCTTTATTACCTAGGGGTGCTATCATACCTACTTCAGTCCTTGCCGACTTCATTAACCTCCCTTCCACGATCATTTCAGTACGAGCTGGCACCACTACATTTTGGTCTAAAACGACCACAACATCGCCCTTCATACGCGACTGGACGAGAACGGTTGAATCCCCCTCGCACGTCTCAGGAGCTTCAGGGGTCTGAAAAGGATCAGCACTACTTGCCTCAGTTACTCCCAAAATCGTTCCACCTTTGGTCGGAGGGAAAAAGCTCACGTTGGTCCTCCCATGGAGCCCTGTTAAGTAATAGGAGCTACACCCCTTATCAAAATTGCCCTTTAAACTTAACCTATTTTCTCTAAGGAAGTCCCACCCTAACACGCAGTCATAACTGATGTTGTTGCTAACCAGAAAACGTCCGTTGTACGTTACCTTACTTTTAGGAAGCTTTACATTTACCATTAGTTGACCAAGAATACTTAAACTACTCCCTGTGATTGAGACACACCGTTCTGCCACGGTAGTATCCATTAGGTGATTATCAAAATCAATAATAGAATGAATTTTATCGCTAATGAATGTTCTCATTGAGCCTGTATCAATAAGTGCATGCACCTCGACGTCATTAATAAAACACTTAACAAAAGGTTGTGTAGGTACAGAAAAATCTTCGTTACTCTTACTACGATCATTAGCACTTACCCAAGGACGACCTGCGATCCCACTTACCGAGTCGCCCTTTGGGAGTTTACGGTTCGCACAATCTTTGGCGAAGTGTCCGTACCCCTGGCATTCGTGGCATCTGTTAGCGTTGGTTCTGGAGTCGGTTGACTGTCTTTGGTCTTTGAAGCAGCAGTCTCTGGCAATGTGGCCCTGCTTGTTGCAAACAAAACAGGTTCTTTTCTCTCGTTTTGTGCTTGGCTGTTCCGTCCCTCTAGGATTGTTCCGGTCGCTTGCCGATAACTTCTCTTCCATGCTGTTTTGTTTTCTGGCAAGATCAGAAACCATCGCAATTAAGGTAGCCATTTCTTCACCTCCTCTACTTGTTACATTCGCAGTAAGCGTCTCATGGTTCTGGTCTGTGAAGTCTTGAATGGCTCGATACCGCTTGACGAAGGAAACCATCTTCGGCAGATCTGGGGCAGGGTCGCTTTCCAACAGTTTTATCTTTATGTTCTTTGGCAACCCTTTCATGAACTGTCTCGTCAGGAGTGCTGTTTTTGCGCTTTCGTCAACATCAGGATCTGCTTTTAACAGGATCTGCTTTTAACAGGATCTGCTCTAACTCCCATTTATAAACGGATGGGTCCTCGCCTGGTTTTAACAATCTCGTCTCAAACTCGGCGTAGTAAATTTCTTTATTGGCCGGTGGGCACATTGCCTCTTTCAGAGCTTTGACTGCGTTGGCGTAGGACTCACGGCTTGCATCGTCAAATGCGTAAAAATGGCTCGCTGCTTGTCCCCGAAGAAAAGCGGGTAACTTCTTGATTTTGGCATCCGCGTTCCATCCATTTGCCTCTGCACAAGCGTCGAATTCGCGAAGCCAAGTTACTACGTCTCCGTGCTCAAATTTACCAGGCAAAATTGCTGTCGCCATGGTTGGGGTTCAACAGATTACCACCGCTGCCACCAAATTTGTTACGTGCCGATCGAATGGAAACGCGTACACTCTGAGATCCAGTGCAAATCTAACTTTATTCTTTTTACAAACTCTGTTTTTATCTTTGTTATGTTACTATTTTTATATTTTTAATTTCCTCCGAATAATTAAGTTAACATAAAGATCACACAAACAGGATACGCAGTAATTAACACATTTTACACTCATGTAGACCGCTTGTCTGAAATATTGACAGACATTGAACAGTTACACTTCGAAAGGCGAAAAAGAGAAAAGTCGACCACAAGCCTTGTTAGGAAGAGTTGGTTGCAATCAACACTGGTTTGATGGAGGCAAACGGTGGTGAATTGAAAAAAGTTAGGGGCAAAAGATTACCTGTTAAAGTTCCCAGAAATGCTACTTATGCAACCATACTAGAAAGTGCTAGAATGAAATGGAACGCTTATAATTCTAACTTGATGCACGAGGATAAAACATATATGCTTTTATACGAAGATGGCAACCAAGCCTTGTTTATGCCTGGCCAAACAAAAGATTTCTTTGAATTATCAAAGTACAAAGAGGAGTTAGGACGCGATTATCGACGGCTGTGTCTGTACCTATGCACTGCAGAAGATTTTGACTCTGTTTGGGATTTTAACACCATCAGAAACAATGAGAAGGTAAGCTTAGTATTTACTATTGTATGTTTATTTTAAAGTGAGAACCTTCACAAAATGTTTGAACAATCTAGTTGTTAATTTTCTTTGACGCAACTGCTACTTTAATTTCGATTTTAAATTCATTAAAAATAGTGAATTTATTAAAAGTGTAAAAGTATTGCAGAATGTTATGATTTTAAGTTTTAATTAGTTTCAAATGTTAACAACTTCATAAACTATTTCTATTAATATTAGAAAAACAATTATTTTTACTATTTGCTGCTGCAGCAGTAGTAGTGATATTGTTTGCTATAGCAAGATAAGCTTGTATCGAGTTTTTTAAAGTCCAAGTGGAGGGTGGGCACTGAGCAATTAAAGAGAGAGAAGAACAACATGGTTTTAGTCAGTGATTCTGGAAGTTTTGGACTGCTCCTTTTCTCATGAAATAAGTATTGGTAAACAGGGAATTTAGCTGTTTACCAATATTTATTTCATTATTATCATTCATCCTTTCTATTATTAGGAAGACTTGAATATTTAATTGGAAGGAGATCACAAGGTCCAAATCAAAAACATCCCAGCAAACCAGATGGAAGGGGAAACTTCTGTTTCCTTAAACAGGTAATTATAAAGGTTGAATTTGTTTGACTGCCTAGGTGTTAAACATTGCTCACATTCAAAATCCTTGTACTAGTTTTGATATTTGAGATTATCATTGTCCTTTGTCCTACAACAGTATGCTCAGATTTATCTAATTATTGTAGAAATCAAATAAACAGTAAAGAAATGAAGAGCAGTGATCCCATAGAGAGTGCTGACGGTTATGCTGAAGCTTCATGCACATCACAGTCTGTAGAGGATGCAGATTCTATTTATGCTTCCTGGTTGTTTGAAGAAATTGATTCATTTGTTGTCAGCAGTGATTCAGAGACTGAGGAACCAAGAGAAAAAACAGCTTATCAGTCTGTGAATAGCCAAAAAGATTTACATGAGATACTTAAGCAATTAGGGAGTGTTATTAATACTGATAAAATATCCAAGTTCAACATCAGCCGTAGCCATATTTGGGAAGGTACAGTTAGGGGGCTGTCAAGAAAATCATTTGCTCCAGAAAATAAGGTATCAGCAAAATTCTGTGATAGTGAAGGAACAGCTGAGGGAGCTGTTGATCAGGGAGGGCCAAAAAGAGAGTTTTTTACCCTTGTATTGGATTGGATAATCAATTCTCAGATTTTCTGTGGTACAGATAAATGCAAGTTTTTGTCATGTACAGTAGTGCATTATGTCACGCCAATGACTATTACTTCTATGCTGGTGAAATAATTGCACTGTCTCTTGTTCATGGTGGCCCTGCTATTAAGTGCTTGTCCCCAGCTCTCTACAATTCCTTAATCTATGGTGCTAGATCTGTCACTGTTGACATAGATGATGTATATGATCCTGAACTGAAAGCATCACTAATTAAAATGATCAGTTGTAAATCACTGGAGGAAGCAAGAACTTTGGTGAGTGATCCTGCATTAGAGACTGTACTTGACCTGGCAGGCACACTACAGCAACTGAACTCTTTGCAGGATGTCTCCAGGGTTGCTGAAGAAACAGCACATTGGTTTCTGTTAGGAAGGGCAAACTGTTCTTTGGAACGATTTAAAGAAGGGTTATCAGTGTTGGGAGTACTCAGGTCTATTTTAGACAATCCGGGTACTTTTCATTCTATATTTTGCTTCTCTTCTGACATTCTGAACTCTGAAACAATGTCTTTCCT
This sequence comes from Heliopora coerulea, assembly GCA_030142905.1. Lineage (NCBI taxonomy): Eukaryota > Metazoa > Cnidaria > Anthozoa > Scleralcyonacea > Helioporidae > Heliopora > Heliopora coerulea. Next base: position 28,024 of record JASJOG010000737.1, on the reverse strand, counting down.
TTTCTTAATTTCTTGGAGTGACAAAGGATCAAACAAACATAACAGAGAGTCTTTAATAATTTCATACTGGAATGATTATCTCCAGGATATTGAAGATGGTATAGTTGATGTTACTTTCAAAGACATTCTTTATTTTGTATCAGGATGTAAGGACATCCCACCTCTTGGCTTACAACTTACTCTTAAGTTCTTGCATGACCCAGAAATTGATGGCTCATTGTCAAAATTTCCCAAAGCTAATGCATGTTCCTGTATTTTGTCTTTGCCAACCACACATTTACAATATGACCAATTCAAGGAAGCACTAACATTTGCTTTCTTAAACACAAAAGGTTTTGGTGAGCCTTAAAAATGCAAAGACAGCTAGAAAAAGTGGTAATTGTAGTTGGCTGACCATAGCAATAGGTACTTGTTAATAATAGATGGATGGTACATGGTGCGATTCAGAAGGACAAACTTAATATTGTTTTTCAGGTGGCATTTGCCAACAACATATCCTTTGGCAAACTGATGACCTGAAATCTTAATTGTTTTAAATCCTAGCCTTGGTCACATTTGGCCTAAACTACTGGAATCAATCCTTCTTGGTTATTCCAATGATTTTGCAAACACTTGTAGCCTAAGTGGTTAGAAAATCATCTTAAGGGAAGTACATGCAGAGGAATTATTTGCATTTATACAAACTATGAATTCTTATGATTCTTTTAAGAATGAATGAGGATGATTGAATGAAGTTTCAAAGATGGTCCTTTGAGTCATAATGTACCATTTGCAATAGTATTAACCAGTTGATATTTATGTTAAGTACAGTTAACATTTCAGAAGACTGTAAGTATGGTTACCATAATATTATTATTGTAAGCAAGGGCACTGTGCTACAAGTATGTTCTACATCTACTGCATTAAGTTGTTTTTTAACATTAAAGTTTGGTTATTTACACATGTAGTTTTACTTGGTTATTTCATTATATCAGTAACTAATTCAAAGTTGCCCAAACAGTAGTAATAACCCAATATTTTTTTGAGAAAATGTTCCAGTATTTCAAATTTTTAAGGATTACACCCCCACACTGAAGTGGTAGTGCCCGTGCAATGGGTTCAAGAATTTTTCCACTTGTAGTAACCATTAAAAAGTTCACTCAACACCCAGAAATCTGCAACAATTGTTCAAAAAGTTCCAGCCCTTCTCTCCAATTAGTGGGCTTTGAAAATCCACATGTATCAACTACGTATTGAAAGTACACAAAGTTGTCCATGTCTTCGTTTTTCTCCACAAGATGATTTCTTGCATAGTTTATTTGCTCTTCAGGGATATTTAAAAGAAGGTTAGCGCTACCACCATGTTTCTGGGGCAAGAAATATAAAGCATTGGGTCTTCCAGAAATAGTATCGTTTCGTGACTTTCTTATCTTGTGCGTATTCCAGTGTTCCAAGGTTTTGTCAAGATCATTTTGAATTAGTTCAGCAAAACAAAACCACAAACAGTCTTGTTGGAAACCATTATCTGTGTTCAGGTTTTTTTGGTGGACAAGGTCTTTAAAAAAATTCATCCACCATGTCGTTCGGCTTCGACGAAGGGATGACCAAAACCCTTCCATCCTTTGATTTCTCGGAGAAGTGCAATAACTGTGGGCATCATTATTACGGAAGAAGCACTGAATAGCTGCCATAGTACTGTTTTCTGTACCAAGGTCAGTATAAACTTGAACAGGGCATCCTCCGTATTTCTTTACCGCATCCAAGAAATAAGACGCAATGTTGTCAGGATAATTGTTCGAGCGGGTTAGAAGTAACCAAAGAACTTTACGGCTCCAACCATCAATGCAGCCGTGTATAGCAAACCCATAGGGTTTTAGTTTGTCACAACCATCTGCATGCCATACTGCATTGGGTCCTTCGTTTTGGTAGAGTCTCCTTTTCAGCTTGTGGGCTCTACGTAAATCACATCCCTCTCGGTGGAGCTCTCTTAACAGAAGTTGAACAACTATCCGTGGAATTTGGTGACCTTTCATCTGCAATGTGTGCCAGACATACCTGTATCCTCCCAAGCACTCTGCACTATCAAGAAGCGCTCTTATTTCGGCAACAACCAAATCAATGTCATATTCGGCATTTCTCCGACTTACACCATATCGTCTTAGTCGACGGTGCAAAGTGCTTTTGCTCATAACTATGTCATGGTATTGACACAAGAAGCTTAGAATCTCATCGTACTCATACCCTCTAAAGAAGTAATACTTGATTAAGTCTTCTTCACTTTTAAGCTCATCAGAATTGTCCGCCATCCTTACTCTTAATTTACCCCAGAGCTTGAACACAAGTGATGATGATTAAAAAAAAATTGTCCTGAGACAAAACTTTGAAATTAATATAAAAAGTTCTCATTAGCAAAAAATTTGTCATGATAAACGAATTTGTCACAAGAAAAAACTGTCATGAGAAAAATAAATGTCATGAAGGAAAAAGTTTTCATATGAAAAAATTTTGTCATGAATAAAAAATTTGTCAAGTAAAAAAATTTGCTCACGAGAAATAAATGTTGTCACCTGAATTAATTTAGTATCAGGATATAAAAAAAATATTTTCACGGATTTAAAATAGTTGTGTCAAGCTCAGACCAGAAATGCTGACATGACACTTGTGGGCCACCGTACATTAGGGACTGCAGTCTTGATCTCATTACCAACTCTGAAATTATAAAACCCTAAGCAATTCTAGAGGTTAACCTAAAGTGAATGAATGTTAAACATTTTTGGAGTGTAACTAAGCGTATTTAGTCTAACGAAACACGACCGTTAGAAGGATCGTATTTCAGATAAACCAAGAAGAACTCTCACGTGGCAAGGCTTTCGAATTTGTCATGGTACTCAACATCGATTAAATTGGGCTGAGATAAAAACCATGATACAAAAAAAAGTGCAAAAATGAGTTCGATTCTGCACGTCTCAGTCCAGGATAAATTGTGACAATTAAGCTTTAATTGTCTAGCGAGATTAGAAACTTTCGCTGATGTAAAATAAACCTTCAAATGAATACATGATTATACATGTCAATCATATTACTATCGCTCAATCTTAGCTGAATGAACCAGCCATATTCCATGGTTTCGTTTGTCCGTGAAATGCGTTAAAGTTGACTTCGATTTGGACGCGGTTCTCGTAGTCAAATCAGTTATGTCGAAGTGCGCTCTAGTAAGGGAGCCAAAGTCTGTAAAACACGCGGAGAAAAGGATCAGTTAACGCGTGTCTTGTTGAATTTTGACACCCTTAATTGAGTGCACTTTGACAAAATTCTCCCTCATCTAATTCTTTCACTTTTGCGCTTATACCGAGACTAAAATAAAACAATCTTATCCCCTAGATTGCTTTACAATTATATATCCAGACATTCTTGAAGAAGAACAGAAGCGTTTAGTTGCAATAAGAAAATCTAAATTTGATTGTGTTACTTCAATTAAGTCATTACACCTACGACAACATTGCGAGGTCGTGACCTTTTTATCTTTCCACTAACCACAAATTCTGTCACCTGAACCTGGCCGTTCCTTCTAATTAACAAATAGAAAATAGCTTGAGGGGTCGCTGTGCAGTGCATTGAACCCTAGATGGGTGCTGCACTAGAATACCTGTGTTTGGGTCAAAGTATCCGTGCAAGGAAAATTTTCCCTAAAAGCGTACCGAAGTTTGTGTGGCACGTTAAGTCCATTTTATGGGGGAAAAAAGGGAAAAAGTACTCGATAGTTTATCTGTGTACGGATACTGTGATTCAAACACTTGGTACGTTGGTTGACTTTAACATAGCCAAAAACACTCGCTTGTTTTTTCATCCAAGAAAAGATAACAGACTCTTCTCTTTATGTCAAATCTAAAAATAAACCACTCCTGGTCGATTGTTGTGATTGTTCTTGCGAAAATCAATATGATCTTTCCGACCTTCAAATAGGAAATTTATAAAAGGAGCTTGGTTCTGTCCCCTTGGTTTAGCCACTGCGTCAGGGAATTCCTTGTGCCGCCACGATTGTTGATAGGGGGTTCGATCTTCTAAAGTTTTTATCTGACTGGTGGTTGACTTTCATGTGCATTGCTCGCTTCATTAATGCGTTAATAAAGTTAACTGCTATTCGTCTGCAGTTATTTTATAAAAGAAATACCAAGTGGACTTCCGTGTTTGTATATTGTGATCCAAACACTTGGAATGTTGCTGGACTTTCGAAAAGCTAAAAGTTTTCGCCTAGTCACTTGTGTTTTTTTTACGCGTTTTACAAGTCTCACATCATTCTGCGTCTTTGGATCACAACATTCAAACACGAAAATCTAGTATTCCTTAAATGACGTATTTCAATTAAGTTTTCGTGACGTCATCCATATCTCTGTGCTCAAACACAAAACAAATATGACGTCACTTTGTCTCTACACGAATAACATCATCTGTAAAATAATTTACAAGACAGACTCCTGACATTTAAATTACTTGACAGATGATGTTCATACATGTAACCTATACTTAAGATCGTATATTATTTGGTGTCTCTGTACTCTCGGAGAAAACGAGGCTCGTTCAATCTCAGCTTGAGCAAGATGCGTACTGTTTTATAAGACACTGAGATAATTTTGATTGTTTTCGAAGTCTAAATGACCTAAACCTTGGTCTCTAGTTTCATATCAAACACGCTTTTGATATTGCACCATAGCGCAGCCGGAGATCGCTTATCAACACGAATATAAAAAAGACCACCCAAAGAGGGAATTCGCTTCCATTATAAATAGAGGTGCGACAGGCTAAATTAATGGGGATCACACGTGGCTTACTTCCTCGTTAATTCATGGCTAAAATTTTGTTAGAAACTGGCTTCTGAGACATAATTGACGACGCCAAAAGCAAAACAAGCCCCCTATAAAACTCAATAACACGAGCACATCAGCGCATTCCAATGCCTACGTTCGCATTCTTGGGTTTTTGACATTGTCACGTGACACTGCACGTGGAATTTTAACTCCTTAAGGTTGGGAAATGAGTAAATTGAAGACAACGTTTCTTCATCTGGTAACGGTAAAGCTAAGGTTTTTTTTTCCATTTGAAGTACGTTACACGTGAGGCCATTAGTTGACATTAGCGTTACAAATTTGATTCAACCCACATCAGGCATGAATCCTCCAAATTTCGATTTTTGTCAAGGACCATCCCACGGGGACGATTGGCCAATAGGTTTAGCCAGTGAACTGGTTTAGCCAATCCTTTCGCTCAGGGGTGGCGCCAAGAGTTCCCCGACGCAGGGGCTAAGGTTTTGGTGCAGGAAAATGCATATGCATGGATAAATGAAGAATTTGTTTTTGTACCGACTACAGTCAAACATATTACACTAACGTGTTATGTAAATAGCAATGGGCAGGGTTTCAATGTCATCTTTGGCCTTGTTGATAACCGTCGCTTCCGTTCGTCCTTTCTTACTACGGAATTAAACTGGAGAGTTTAGAATGTACCAGTTATAACGGTAACTTAGCGACAAAGTGAAGTCTGAAGTCCCGTTTGAATAGTCCGTAGTATTCTTAACTCGCAAAGCCACAAAACAATAAAGGTGATACCGATAATTATGGCTTTAGGCCAGCTTGCCCAGCCACATCAGTGTCAGTTTGCTTTGATGATGATGATGGTAGACTTTATTTTGACACGCTTGCCTCGTCAACTGAAAGTTGAGTTCCACGATTCCCACATTATTCTCCTCGATTTCCTTGTAAAAATTCTTTCCCGCTTTTATTATTCACATTTAAGGCAGGTAATTCGTTTTTCCTTTTACCAGTTTGAGAAAACAAACACGAATATTTAAAGTTTCCCTCACGTATGTCGTTCCCCGACAAATCGTTTAATTTTCTCCGATGAGAGGGGCTAAGGTTCTCCGACGGGGGACTGTTGCCTCTCTGTCCCCCCCGTCTGGCACCACCTCTGCTTTCACTGTTTTGACTCTCCTGGGAATTGAATTGATTTGAACGTGTTATTCTCCATCTTGAAAATTTTTCTAAGTCTGCTGGGGAAGGAGAAGGGAGGGAAGGACATGCAAGATGATTGTTGTAAGACTTCTTACTGCATGTAAACATAATGTCTTGAACCTTCGTCTTCGCGTTCAGGATAATGGAAAAATCAAGGAGTTAAAGGTAGGGGAGTTTTTGTTCTTCATTTGTCCCATACTGTGGTAAAGGAACCAAACTGTCTTGTCAATAACGAACGGGCGAACGACCCGGCACGTGTACAACTTTCTGACCAACTTTGCTCATGAAGTTCACAAGTAAACAAATTGCTCTTCATCTTGGTTTAGGTTTCCTAGCCAAGTTTATGCCTACAACCGGCTTTAAATAAAGACAAAATTCTGGAGTTCGAACGATATTTGTGTGGTTTCCACGCCAAAGGACTGCCTTGCTTTATGGTAGGTTGGTATTTCAAAATACTTTTGATTAACTCAAAACAGTGAAAGTGCTACGATAGGAGAAAAACTGTAAGGCCTAACAGCCACATGTACCATGATTATATAAGTATATGATACGTGTTGTATAGGATAAAATGGCAATTGGCAAATACTGTGCTGTGCACAGTTTTTGTCTTTTCTGTGTTGGAGAATATGGTGGATTCATCTAACTATTTACAGTCTGATTTACGTTGCTTATTCAGTCGTAGGTTCTTGTGAATACATGAAAATCTCTTGAGAGAAAAAATTAGAAAAAGAGGCTTTTCAAATTGGATCAAGTGAAGACAAAGTAATATTTCCTCAAGTTGACATGACCTCCAGGTGCCAGAATAAGATTGTTTAAAATGTCAAGTTAAAAAGTAGGGCTGATTCATAATGGTAGAAGTCGTGAAATGGATGTATAATTGGTTGCTTCAGAGTTACCCAACTATGAAAATAAGTCAGTAATTTTTGATGTATGCACTCTGGGTAGTGTACTGTAAACTATGACCAGCCAATAACTTGAAGAAATATAAAACAGTGTAGTGTACTTTCACGTTTTACATGACAATTTTGTTTGAAGATTTTTAAGACAAGGAACATTCATGTAAAAAGAGCATAGTTAAGTGTCATGGTACCTGTTAGTTTTGTATATACACTGATGACTATTCGTCAAATAAGTCAGCCCTATTATAAAACCTTCAACTATAGAGTAGTGTACTAGATGACAGCTTCAGAAAACACAAAATAAAACTAACCATGGAGGACATAGTCAAGTTAGTCAGTGGTTCAAACACAATTCACTGTTAAAGAACAGTAGTGCATTCAGTTTGTTGTGTTGTACTCACATCCTGCACAATGTGGTGATTCTCCATGGACTGTTTTATTTTTTGTTACCAACAAAATTTAGTTGATGTCAAATGGCATTATGCTGTATGTATTTAAAGCATTTTGATTACAAGTTGTTTTTAATACAAGGGACTGTTAAACAAGGTAGTTTTTAATGTTTTCTAAATTAATGCCATTTGCATGTATTGATCATTGCTACAGGCAAGCAAAATCTTGACAACTTAAATGGAACTTCCTTTATGAAAACAAGCTAAACTTATTAATGAGACACAGTTTGGATTGTTAATGAAAACTGGAATAACAACAACTTACTAATAAACAGTTTTTAACAAATTTAAACATTTTCTCATGAAAACTTGAACCAAAAAAAACCCTGAAAAATCAAATTGCACAAGTACCTTGTCTTTCTTAGAACTACAAAAACCTGGGTGATGAACCTTCGATTTCAACTGATCCACCTTGTTTCAAACCATTTACATCATAAATTCAATTGCTCTTCCTACTGAAATTCACAATTTATAAGTATTTTTTTTGAACACAAAAGAGTTCTTTATTAATTTTTAAATCACTTAGAATTTAGTTTAGTTTGATATAGTACTGAAAAATTATCCTCACTGGCAGTATAGGATTTTACATGTAGATGTGCATTAGAACATTGAAGTCAAGTTAAATTTTGAGGATGGATATTAAGAAATAGGGAAAAACAACCACAAGGCTCAACTCATTATGAATATTTTCACCAATTATTTGCTCTCTAGTCTTGGGTTATTTTTTGTTTCAACATTCAGTTTTCTAAGTAGTTGTGGTTTTCATAATTATCAAACTTGATTGTAACACATTGGAAGAACATATTTGATGTGGTCGATGTTATGCATGAGGTATTGTAAAGTGAAATTTTGTGTTTTGATTTGTTTTGGGCTAGGGTTAGGATAACTTTGAGTTCTTTAAGTTCTCAGTTGAGGTGGATGTATACAGAATGTGCTGCACATTGCACCTTCTCTTCTCATGTGAGTCAACTTGCCCTTCAAGGTACAGATATTTTAGATAAAGATGGACTGGCTTATTGTTGCCTTGACATGCCCAATATGAACCAAAAAATGACCTATTTCTTTCATATTATCCCATGCACAACATTGACTGAGAATGTGTTCTGGTGATGGTTTACCTTTAGGTCTGAAGAGCTAAAATTTGAGAACTTGGATAAATATTATGCCCAAAAATTGTTTTTTGAAGTTTCATCAACACATAACCTGTCCAGCTTGATTTAAAATGTTGCAACAGTCTGAGTATGCACTGTTAAGCTTGATAGTTAAGGAGCTGGTGGTATAGTTTTCACTGTGTAAATGGTTTGATATAAGGTAAACAACATTGACAGATATTTCTTGTGATGATCCCTTACCAAACTGCATACAATATCTCCAGATTAAAGAAATGTGAAATTTTGAAAAGGAACAGGATAATCCCTGGAGTTGTGCCCAACTAGCAGACTTTGTTTCAATTGTTGAAATTCATCTGTTCCTTTTCAAACTTTGACTGGAATGACTTGTGTAAGCATACAGCTGAAAGTATTGTGGCCACTGATGTAGTACCAAGATTACCAATGTTTTTGTTTTCAAGAGGAGATATAATTCCTTCAAAAGATGGAAAATTTGAAACTATGTCCTCAAATTCATGAGTAGACACCAAAAGAGAACAGATTTTTGTCCAATACCAATTATATTTGGTCAATCATGGTATTACAAACTAATACAAGGAGGCAAGAGATATTAGTGATTAACACATCTACAGAAGCTTAATATTTTATAGGCCTATAGCCCTTGGCTTTCTGGGATAGTTAATCATGGTTACCTCCTTGATCCTGATCAAGAATTAGGTATAACCAAAATGTCCAACACTCCAAATGTCCAAACTGCTTAGGATTGGTAATTTAAGTATAAAGACCAATTGCTGTGTTATTGCTATAAAAATTGCCATTTTATAAGAATCCCAAAGATACAAGTTTCTCCTTTGATTTTCCATGACAGTCTTAAAGTTAGCAGTAAGTGTATGTTAGCCTTTAACTTGGTGGTAAATTGGTTGACTCCAGTCAGAGATATGGGAATACTTTGTTCTTGCTACATATCTATCCCCACTGCTTTCACTTTATTGTATTTCCAGTTCATTTATCTATTTTTATATCAATAATTTGAGTTTGTCATTAGCTGGGTTTCCTAGTAGATGTGTTTAATTTTTCTTTTTGAATAATTAATGTAATTAGGTTAAATATAACTTCCAATGTTTAGCTCTCAAACAAAGATCTGATAATCAAGTGGTTAAGACATGAGTTCATGGTGCAAGAGCTAGGTGGTTCAATGCTACAAAGATGTAAAAAAAAAATGGCTTATAAAAATAGTCTAAAATTATTCAAAATAGTGGAATAGCTCATAAATTTATAGATGACTAAAGAGTAAAAGATAGGACGAGTAGGAAGAAAAATGAGGGAGGAAGGGCCTCCAATGGGCATAGGTGTAAATAAAAGGGAAAAACAACTAAGTCTTTGGGCACCCTGGGAAAATTTTGAACAGGGGAGGTGGCTATATTTAGTTTTACTGTTAAGCCAAGTGTGATTGCATTGCCAACCAACCAAGGCTGTACATGACAGCACTGCAAGGTTGCCTATGCAATAACACCTAGCTTAACAGTAGGGACTTAGAAGCAGACACACATGCATATGTATCTAAGTATCAATAAGTGTGTGTGTATATGTATATATATATATATATATATATATATATATATATATAGATATGTATATATATACATATACATATATATATACATACATATATATATATATATATATATATATATATATATATACATACATATATATATATATATATACATACATATATATATATATATATATACATACATATATATATATATATATATATACATACATATATATATATATATATATATATATATATATATACATATATATATACATACATATATATATATATATATATATATACATACATATATATATATACATACATATATATATATATATATACATACATACATATATATACATACATATATATATATATATATATACATACATATATATATATATATATACATACATATATATATATATATATATACATACATATATATATATATATACATACATATATATATATATATATATACATACATATATATATATATACATATATATGTATATATATATACATATATATGTATATATATATATATATATATATACATATATATATATATATATATATATATACATATATATATATATATATATATATACATATATATATGTATATATACATATATATATGTATATATACATATATATATGTATATATATATATATATATACATATATATATATATATACATATATATATATATATACATATATATATACATATATATGTTATGATTTTTTGTTCTCCGGATTTGTGTTTAACTGTGTCGAGCTTTCGACTTGGTCCTTCAAGTCTTCGTCAGGTTATAGTGAGGTATTTGCACATGGTTTGCTTCTATCAGCTTGGTCCATGAGTCTTTGCGCGTGTAGGCGTTCCGAGCGTCTGATAGGTGGATTGGGCTGTCGGCTGTTCTCATCGGTGGATTCTGATGTATTGAAGTGATTGGTTGGATCATGGATAGAGGGCTGTGATGTGATGTTAGCGGGCTGTTTTGACGTATTTATGTAAGTTTTGCAGTCTTCGTTTCGGATTTTGAATCGGAGCTGGTGGTATGCTGCGGGAATGTCGATGTGTCTGTTAATTGCGGGTTTGTCGAGGCTGTGCCATGCTTCCTTAAATTCGCGTGCATATCTTGTGTTTGCTTGTCCTAGTACTTTTGTGTTGGCCCAATGGAATCTGTGGTCAGTATTTTGGACGTGTGCAGCTGGGAGTGATCGTGAGTCTTGTCGTTTGATTGCGTTTTTGTGTTCGGTTAGTCTTGAGTTAATAGTCTTCGAGGTTTCGCCAATGTAAACGTTGTTGCAATCACGGCAAGGGATCATATAAATGGCGTTATGTTTTTCAAGGTTGTCGATGGTATCTTTATGTGTAGTGAATATAGATCTGAGTTTTCCAGTGGGTTTGTGTGCTACTTTTATGTGATGTTGTTCCAGTATTCTTGACGTTATTTCGGATATGGTTCGTATGTAGGGTAGAGTTATGTGTCTTGTTTGAGTAGCGTTGTAGTCTTGTTCGTCGTTCGTGTTTCGTGGAGGATTGTCTTGTCGTTGTACGCTGAATTTGTCGATGAAGTGTCTAGGGTAGTTGTTCTTTCTGAATGTTTCGTGTAGGTATTCTCGTTCTTTCTTTTTGTTCTCTTGGGTGTTGCAGTGTGTTTCAATTCGGTTGAAGAGAGTTCTGATACAGTTGATCTTGTGTAGGGTTGGGTGGTTGCTATGGTAGTTTAATATTTGATCGGTATAGGTTTTCTTTCGGTACACTTGGGTTTTGATCTTTCCGTTGTCTGTTCTTGTGAGTAAAACGTCCAGGAATGCTATTTGGTAGTTGTGCTCTGTCTCCATTGTAAAAGCGATACCTTCGGTGGTGTTGTTGATGGTGTGGTACAACTCATCGATTTGTTCTGTTTTTGTAATGGCAAATACATCGTCGACGTATCTATTCCATAGTTTTATGTTGTTGTTTTCAGAGAATACTTTCCGTTCCAAATCTTGCATGACGGCTTCGGCCAAGAAGCTGGAGAGGGGTGATCCCATGGGCGTGCCGGAGGTTTGTCTGTAGTATGAGTTATGGAATTGAAATTCGGTGGATAAACAGAGGTCGAGGAGGTCTAAGATGTTGTCTTTGCTCAATGAGGTTGCGGATGTCCATGATGAGTTGGTAGAAAGGAGTTGGTCGGTTATTCGTCTTGCTGTAGATAACGGTATAGATGTGAACAATGATACGACGTCGAAGGATACCATAGTTTCATTTGGTTCGATTTCAAGGTCTTTTATGTGTTGGAGAAATGTGTTGACGTTGTTGATGGAATGCGGTGAAGACTTTACTAGAGGTTGGACAATGGTAGCGAGGTATTTTGATAGTTTGAATGTAGGTGAGCCAGGGAGAGAGACGATAGGACGTAGCGGAACATTCGGTTTGTGTATCTTCGGAAGTCCGTAGAATTGGGCGATGGTTGCGTCATTAGGTCGGATTCTTAAGTATGTGTGATCTTCAAGCTTTTGTTGGTCTTTTAGCGTCTTCAGTTTTTTGTTGATGCGGGAGGTAATTGTCTTCGTAGGGCTTTTATCTAGTTTTTGGTATGTAATGGTGTCTTGGAGTAGTTCATTGGCTTTGTTGATGTAATCGGTTTTGTTCATAACAACGGTGGTTCGTCCTTTGTCGGCTATATATATATATATATACATATATATACAGCAAATTGCAAAAATTCTGGCACTAAGCATATCAACATATAAACATATCAAGACCATTGTATCTCCATTTTATTCTCACTTCAACGATCAGTAAAGATATGCTAAGTGTTTTTTGGTGAATTCTTTGGCCAGTCTAATGTATTAAGTTTTATTGAAGTTTTTATAATTGAAGATTTACCTATACTTGCTTTTTTGCGATATGTTTAAGTTTGCCAAAATTTATGCAATTTGCTGTATACATATATATATATATATATATATATATATATATATATATATTATTTATATATTAGTAGCATGGAATACATAAAATGGAATATATATTATTTATATATTAGTAGCATGGAATACATAAAAAAAAATATATATATATATATATATTATTTATATATTAGTAGCATGGAATACATAAAATGGAATATATGTGTTATAGCAGTATATATAGTAGAATATATATATTATAGCAGTATATATAGTAGCATGGAATACATAAAAGCACGTGGGCTTTTATAGTAAAACTAAAAAAGTGTGTCACATGACAAAAATGAACCAATAGAATGAATGTGGTCAAAACAAACAGAAAACAATGATAGGGTAAAGCACATGACAAATTTTGTGTGAAACTGGACTGCAAACGGGGTGAAAAATAGCACGTGGATAGAAAATGATAATATGGGATGGCGAAGGAAGGTGAGATGATGAAATGAAGTGTATTGAGAGCTAAATGTAAGAAAATCGCTCGTTGATGCCATGGGGGTGGAGTGTTCCAAGTTTGGAAATGAGACGCATTTCCTGACTTTTGCGGATATCATTGCTACCGGAAACGGGAACTAAAGCTCGAATTTGCATATCCGAAAGACTGTGATTAGCACTGTTAAAGTGCCTGGCAACATGATGATTAGCGTCGTTCTTAGTAACAGCACGACGATGCTCCCCAAACCTGTCTCTCAAAACTCTTCCAGTTTCTCCAATGTAGAGCATGCCACATTTAATGCATGAGATGCAGTAAATGAGATGGGAGGAGGTACAAGTGAAGTGGTGTTTGACAGTGAACTTAGATTTTGGCGCCGAAATTGTAATGGAGGAATCTATGAAACTAAAGGTTTTGCAATTCTTGATGCCGCAGGGAAATGTGCCCTTGGGAGACGACATATCCTGTGGTGGGGAACTATGAACTAGGGATTCACGGATGTTTTTGCTGTGCCGAAAAGAGACTAGAGGGTTGTCGGGGAAAATGGAAGATGTTTCAGGGTCATTCTTTAGGATATGGAAGTTCTTGCGGATGACATCCCTTACTTTGAAATTGAAGGGAGGGTAAGTGAGTACTAAGGGGATTTTTTTGGAAACGTTGACTACAGAGTCTGTGAGGGTATCTGAACGGGGGATCTGGGCAGCCTTGGTTAAGGCAGTCTCGAGAAGGGGGGTGGGATAGCCTCGCTGGACAAAAAAGTTTCTCATTTCCAAACTTTTGGTCTGAAAATCTTCATCTTCACTGCAAAGGCGGCGAAGACGAAGAAACTGGGAGAAAGGGATCGACCTTTTGGTGTGGTTGGGGTGGGAAGAGGAATAAAGGAGATAACTGTGGGAGTCAGTGGGCTTGTAGAACACAGAGGTGGTGAGTTTATTGCCATTGATGGAAACAAGTATATCTAAGAACGATACAATGGTCTCACTGATCTCCCATGTGAATTGGAGTGAGGGATGGAAACCATTAACAAAGTTAATGAACCGCTCCAAATCGACACGGGAACATGATGCTGTGCCAAGACAGTCATCAATGTACCTACCAAAGTAATCAGGCATAGGACCAGTATACTGCTCAAAGATTTGTTTTTCCACAAAACCAACAAACAAGTTGGCATAATTAGGACCCATTTTGGTGCCCATAGCTACACCACTTATCTGCTGGTAATGCTCACCATCAAAGGAAAAATTGTTGAAGTTGAGCACTAACTCTGCCATACGAATCAAGGTGGTTGTCGACGGTTCCTGGGTGGGGCGCTTATCGAAGAAAAATTTAAGCGCCTTCAAACCCTCATGATGCGGAATGACAGTGTATAAGGATTTGACATCCATGGTGAAAATGAATGTGTGGGTGCCTGAGAAGGTGATGTTGTGGAAGATTTGGAGAGCATGTTTGGTGTCTCTGATGTCGGTAGGTAATTCTTTAAACAGGGGTGCCATAACATGATCAAGACAGCTGGAGATGAGTTCAGTGGGACAACCGCAGGTAGACACAATGGGGCAACCTGGGTTGTTAGGTTTGTGAATTTTGGGTAGAAAGTACATGACAGGTGTGCGAGGTGTGTCAACTAAGAGATTCCCTGCAGAATCAGGAAGTTCTCCAGTCCTGATGAGGTTTTACGAATGGTGGTTTGGTACGTGGATGTCAAATTCCCTTCAACCCGACGATAAAAAGCTGAGTCACTCAATTGCCTTTGAGCTTCATTGCGATACAAATCAGCTCTCCATACAACCAATGCTCCACCCTTATCAGCCGCTTTGATAACAATGTCATCACGAGCACGAAGTGTCTTGAGAGCACTAAATTCAGCTTCAGTAAGGTTGGATGGCCTTTTGGGCTTAAATTTGGGAAGGTGTTCTATATCATGTCGACATTGTCGAATGAATAGCTCGAGGGACCCATGTTGAACTTCCGTGGGAGTCCAGGAAGATTTTTTAGTCTTAATGGCCTCAAATACGTCCTTTGGACGGAGGATTTGTTGTGAAAAAACGCTTTGAGGCGTAATCGTCTGAAAAAGGACTCGGTGTCTTGCTTAACTGAGTAGATGTCGAGTAACCCATGGGTTGGGAACAAATTTGAGACCTTTCGCGAGGATAGATCTCTCAGAGTCTGATAAGGGAAGATCTGATGGAATGGTGACAACCAAATTGATGTTGTTGGCAGGGTAAGTGTGATGAGGTGCCGAAACGGGACGGTTGCCTAACAAACTGTTGAATTTAGAGGTTTTACTCGCTTGGAGAAACGAGTAAAGTCTAGAATTCAACTGCCGAATGAATTCGATGATGTCCTGTCTTAAAACAGCAGGACAGACCGAAAATAAAAATGTTTTAATGCGAGAAATACTGGAATCTAAAGTCTGAATGTGCGACGAGTAGGACTCAACGGCAAGGCGCATTAAGCGCCGACTGTGTTGTGAACAAGCCAACGTGACACGACGAGACATATAATTACGCGTATCGGGCGAGAGAGAATTAAGCTTAAAAGGTGATTTAAAGCCATTAGGAATGACTTTAGATCGTAGACAACGACTGAGGAAAGAAATGTGACTAGAAAAGCGAGTTTTAGATAAAATAAGGTCAAATAAATGTAATGAAGGCTGAGCAATAGACTGTAAATAAAATGTGATGTGACTTACCATTTCGTACCGGAGTTGACGGCATAATTTCTTGAGATTTACCATGGTCACTGGGCATCATATGAGGAATTCCAAGGCGCGGAGGTCCAGTGTAGATAGCTTCGATAAAACAGCGATAAAATAGCTTAATAAGACACTCTAACCATTGAGCTACCGACAGTACGGTTAGAGCGTCTAACCGGTCATCAGAAGGTTGCGGGTTCGATCCCCGTCTGGGGCTCAGAAATCATTTTCTGAGTATCAAGCTTGAAGATCGTTCATCTACCTTAACATATCCAAGCTCTCATGTTTCTCAAATATCAAACAACATCCATTATTTTGCAGTAGAATTGTCAGAACGGATGTCTTACCATTCATTAAACTATTTAAGGTTATTCTCACCAAACGTTTTGTTTTAATAAAACTTAATCGAAATTTTAATCATAAATATGACGACAAGCAGTTTAAATATATGCTGTGTAGGTTGGTAATTTGAAGCCGAATTGTGCGTGTTTTTGTTTTGGGGGGGTTATTTTGGAGGGGGGGCGGGGGTATTATTATTTCATCCCATCTTCCAGTTATAGTAAGGACGATTCTTTTGACAAGTTGGAAAATTATCAATGTTACTTGGATTCTCGAGTGATATTTTGGAAGGGTGGCGAGGGTTTGTTGCGTACACGTATTTCTAGTACTAAATTTTCCTGTTGAGCTTATGTGTTTATGTTTTCATCGAATGAACTGTTATGTTGGCAAGAGTTCTGCCAAATTTCTATAGTAGCTGCAGAATCGTCAAACTTCTCATCGTTTATTGATAACTTTGCAGCTGTCAAGTCTGGGAAGCGCCTGTTTTAAATTTCCAATTACATTTTGAGAAATAGGAAACAAAAAGCAACATAAACACTTGCTTTTACAAAAGCACCTCGTTTAGTTGTACAATAAAAGGAGCTTAGGGTGCATTAGATATGGCTGAGAGTGGTGTCTTCAAAAGAATTTACTTTTAGTTGATTACCACCTCGGTACAACTCTGACCCATATTACCTTACCAACTTCAACTCTCTTTGTCTACCTCCTTCCATGCAAAATTGGAAGTTATAGGCCATACCATCTCAAAGTTATATCCAGCGGAAGTAAGAGATGCGAAAAACTAGAAACAATGTGTTCAGCTACTGTATATTTAAAAAAGATGACAGTTACAGCTCACTCGAGTGGCTGGTTTTTAGCTTTTTACTCCTTTCATATAGATTCTTCAAAGATGACATAACCTACCGATATAATTATGTTGACGGTGATGAAACTGTGCTTAGACAGGAAATGCGCTTTTCGCGGAGGAAGTGTCTTGACAACAAGCATTATTGCAAAAACGGTGTGGGTAAATGTGATATAACAAAGAAAAGTGTGAAGGTACGTTGGAATATAAACTGGCAATTGTTTCTTGAGTCAACTTTAATTCATATATCTATTTTTGTTTCTGGTTTACCGTGAAAATTCATTTTTAGTGTTAGATACTATTCCATTCTTCAGCCGATGGTTACCTCAACTTTTGATGTTCCCAAAGTATTTTCACAGTAGAGCCATGCTCAGCTTGTAATTGTATGGAGTGGTCTTAAAGGGTCAGCTGTCTCAGTAATGTACCACAAGTCTTCTCACATTACAGCTTTCTTTAGACTTTCACCTAGAAAGAGTGTATTTCAGTGGTTGGTTATCTCAACTTGTGTTTTTTGCTCAGTCTTCTCACACTACAGTAACGCACAGTCTTTCACCAAGATAGGATACTTCTCAGAGGTTGGTTACCTCAACTTATGTTGGTCCCTCAGTCTTCTCACACTACAGTAACACTCAGTCTTCCACCAAGATAGGACACTCCTC
The DNA here is from genome assembly GCA_030142905.1 of Heliopora coerulea. Taxonomy (NCBI): domain Eukaryota; kingdom Metazoa; phylum Cnidaria; class Anthozoa; order Scleralcyonacea; family Helioporidae; genus Heliopora; species Heliopora coerulea. Next base: position 10,086 of record JASJOG010000737.1, on the reverse strand, counting down.
AGAGGTTGGTTACTTTAACTTGTGTTGTTCCCTCAGTCTTCTCACACTACGGTAACACTCAATCTTCCAACAAGATAGGATACTTCTCAGAAGTTGCTTACCTCAACTTATGTTGTTCCCTCAGTCTTCTCACACTACAGTAACACTCAGTCTTCCACCAAGATAGGACACTCCTCAGACGTTGGTTACCTCAACTTATGTTGTTCCCACATTCTTCTCACACTACAGCAACACTCAATCTTCCACCAAGATAGGAAACTTCTCAGAGGTTGGTTACCTCAACTTATGTTGTTCCCTCAGTCTTCTCACACTACAGTAACACTCAGTCTTCCACCAAGATAGGACACTCCTCAGAGGTTGGTTACTTTAACTTATGTTGTTCCCTCAGTCTTCTCACACTACAGTAACACTCAATCTTCCAACAAGATAGGATACTTCTCAGAAGTTGCTTACCTCAACTTATGTTGTTCCCTCAGTCTTCTCACACTACAGTAACACTCAGTCTTCCACCAAGATAGGACACTCCTCAGAGGTTGGTTACTTTAACTTATGTTGTTTCCTCAGTCTTCTCACACTACAGTAACACTCAATCTCCCACCAAGATTGGATACTTCTCAGAGGTTGGTTACTTCAACTTGTGTTGTTCCCTCAGTCTTCTCACACTACAGTAACACTCAATCTTCCACCAAGGTAGGATACTTCTCAGAGGTTGGTTACCTCAACTTATGTTGTTCCCTCAGTCTTCTCACACTACAGTAACACTCAGTCTTCCACCAAGATAGGACACTCCTCAGAGGTTGGTTACTTTAACTTGTGTTGTTCCCTCAGTCTTCTCACACTACAGTAACACTCAATCTCCCACCAAGATTGGATACTTCTCAGAGGTTGGTTACTTCAAGTTGTGTTGTACCCTCAGTCTTCTCACACTACAGTAACACTCAGTCTTCCACCAAGATAGAACACCCCTCAGAGGTTGGTTACTTCAACTTGTGTTGTTCCCTCAGTCTTCTCACACTACAGTAACACTCAATCTCCCACCAAGATAGGATACTTCTCAGAGGTTGGTTACCTCAGCATGTGTTATTCTTTCAGTCTTCTCACACTACATTAAAAGTTAGTTTTTCACCTCGATAGGACACTCGTCAGAGATTGGTTATATCTTAACTTACGTTGTTTCCTCAGTCTTCTCACACTAGAGATACAGTAAGTCTTTCACCTGGATAGGACACTCTTTAGAGGTTGATTTCCTCGACTTAAGTTGTTCCCTTGGCTTTTTCATTCTTCCGTAACATGCATTCTTCTCTAGTTACATGTATGAATTCCATTAGAGTTTGGTTAACTCGACTCCTGTTATTTTCAAAGTCTTTTCATATTGTTCTATTGTACTGTTCTATTTTTATTTCATCTGTTCACTTTCAGGCTGACGTCAGAGAGGCTGTTGCTGGCACACCTGAAATGTCGGTATCTGCGTCGACGATACACTCTGTAGAAACAGGTTGGTTTCATAAGCGAAAAGTGAATATGTTTTAGAAGAATTTTCGGGAACAAATTGTTGCGAAACATTGAAATTGTTTTTCATCGAGATTTTTTCGTTGAAGCATTGGTTGATTACTGCTTGTTAAACGTAAAGACAGGAAAGAATGCGAACAAGGGAACGAACCAAACGCCTTAAAGATAATTATAAATCTTTCCTACTAAGCCTTTGAAAACTATGCGTTCGGTTATTTTGGTCAAACTCCCTCGGTTTGGGAATGCAAAAGGAATGTCGGAAACCCAATTTGTTGCCAAGACGAAATCGTTATTCTTTTACTAACTGGAAAATTAACGTGGGCGAGAAGTGGGCTGCTGAGTCGCTACAGATCTCACTGCAGCACCACTGTTGTTTAAAAGAGGAACTACATGCAACGGGTAATATAAAAATGCCATTAAATATGATGTAAAGTAGAAAAAAAAGTATCTGCGTTATTGGTGTTTGCCCGAGGAATATAACTCAGTTTACTATTCCTTCAGATCTGATGTCAAGAAAAATTCTCTAACAAATAACTGGAAATGGGTTCCTTGACGCTAAAAAGTCAAATTTTCCAGTGGAGGATTTCCATATGTAGTCCTTTCCAAGAAAACTTACGTATTATCTGAACATAGAATCCCAGCACTAACAGCGATATCCTTTACTCTGATTTCATTTTGATCTTGTCTAAAAACATTCCAAAAGGACACGTTGAGGGTGTTTCTTTTGAGTCGATGTCATCCATTTCCCAAGATTACGAAGTATCTCTTTATGAGTACTATTCTTATTTTTAGGTTTTGGTTTTCATTATTACGGTTATTTTTAATTATAATTATTATAAGTGTTAATGCTACTATTGCTGTTGCTTTTGTTACTACGGTTATTATCACCATTATTATTATTATTATTATTGTTGTTGCTATTATTGTTTTTCCACACAGTCGATTTGAATAAACTGGAATAAAACTAGGAGCAAGTTGCTATCCGCAGCCTAAGGTCCTACAGTTATATGTGCTTCATGTCCATAACCCTTCGTATGATTCTTGCTGTTCCAAGTAATACTGTCTTTCGCAGCATTTCAATTGGTATTACAGTCCCAATCTTTTCCAAAAATCCTCCAAGTCTTTTGGATACCGTTCCCAGGGCACCTACAACTATTGGTATGACTTCCACTTGATTTAACGTCAACATTCTTGATAATTCCATTTTCAAATCCTGGTACTTTAAAATTTTTTCCAATTCCTTCGTTCCCACCCTATTATCTCCAGGTACCGCTATGTCAATAATACACGTTGTTTTGTTTTCTTTATCCACTATAATTAAATCAGGTCTCCTGTGTTCTATTTCATGGTCACATGGAATATTGAAATCCCACAATAGCTTATGGCGACTATTTTCTAACACTCCTTGTGGTTGGTGTTCGTACCATTTGTTTGCATGTTGCAAATTGTATTTCCTACACAACTCCCAATGGACTTTACGGCCTACATTGTCATGTCTACCCTTGTACTCCCCTTGCGCTAACTTGCTGCATTCACTTACCAGATGTAAAACGGTTTCTCCTTTCTAACCGCACATTCTACACAAAAACGAGCTTATTGTTTTATCAATATGGAATTTAATATAGTTTGTTCTTATAGCTTGCTCTTGGGTCGCAAAAATCAACCCCCTAGTAGTAGCTTTCAAGTCCGCTTTTGTGACCCACTCCCAAGATTTTTGTTTTTCTACATCACCTCCATGATCTCTCACAAATTGTCCATACATCTTTTTCTCTCTCCATATTCTCTCCTGTTCTTCCTCTTCTATTCTTTTATATTCTCTTGGCTGAATACAATCTGCGGTTTCAATTATATTGCCTGCCCTCATGCACTCCAGAAATGGTTCAACACTGTGTTGAACATACCAGCCCATACTGTTTTTCTCCCTTCGAATACAGCTTTCGGCACTAATAAGCCCACGTCCACCTCTTCTCCTCGGTATATAAATTCTGTTAATATCGCTCTTCGGGTTTAACGCCCCATTAATTGTAATAAGATTCCCTGTCCGTCTGTCCATCTCCAATAACTCATCTTTATTCCATCGTATTATTCCTCCACCATATCTAAGTATCGAAACAGCCCATATGTTGATGACCAATATCTTATTTTGTCCGCTTAATTTCGGTTTAAGCACAAGTTTCCGTCTCCTTATATACTCTTTTCTAAATATTGTCTTCATTTCCTTTTCCATAAGTTGGTTAGATTCCAGTATTCCTAAGTACTTGTATCCGTCTTCGTCCATTTGTTTCATTACCTGGCCATCCGGTAATATTATACCATCGCACTCGATTACTTTCCCTCTCTTTAATATTAGTACAGCGCATTTCTTTATACCAAATTCCATTCTGATGTCTGTGCTAAAAACGTGCACCGTCCTTACCAGTGAATGTATTTGTTCACGAGATTTCCCTTATAGTTTTAAATCATCCATGAACAGCAGGTGGTTGATTTTATGTTTCTTTTCCTTAAGCTCATATCCTGCGTTCGTTTTTCGGAGGGTGCTTTTGCATTATATGAACAACAATGGAGATAGGCTATCGCCTTGAAAGATTCCTCTTCTTATGTTTACGCTACCCAGTGATTCGCCACACAATGTTAAATCCGTTCTCCAATTCTCCATGCTTGCTTTAAGAAATTCTTTAACATTTTCCGCTATACGAAACATCTCAAGGCATTCTATTATCCACGAATGAGGTATAGTATCATATGCTTTGCGGTAATCCACCCATGCCACAGCTAAATTAGTATTCCGTCGTTTGTAATCCCTGAGTATCAGCTGATCTATCAGTAGCTGGTCTTTTGTGCCTCTGCATTTTTTTCTACAACCTTTTTACTCCGGGGATAGTAGATCACTCGTTTCAAAGTATGCATACACGTGTTCTGCGATCACTCCAGTCAACAATTTCCACATGAGTAGTAAGCATGGTATTGGCCTAAAATTATCAGCAGAACGTCCTTTCTCAGGATCTTTCAGACAATCGATTTTGGCGATACAGCTTAATTCTTTCTTCATATCGTTGAATCTTTGATGCTTTTGCTAATACTCATTTTTTCAGCTCTTCTATCACTCTCCCAATTCCTTTAGTTTTAATTCTGTATTTTCTTTCCAGGATGGAAAACCTCTCTCGTGATCGTAATTCACCTTTTCTTTTACGCACTAACACTCCAATATCCCTTCTCAATTTCTTGATATCTCTCTCGATCCTTCTCCTCCACCATGGTTCTTTCCTTCATCCATCATTCCGTGTTGTTTTTACTCCCAATTTTTCTGCTACATACATGCTCATTGCCTTTAGCAAATTATTTGTGTCTGTGACATTTGTTGTTTGAAAATACTTAATGGCCTTGTTCACTTTCTACGTTATAATGTTCAACCTTACCCTATGTACCCATTTGAGTGTCGTTGTTGTTGTGTCGAACTCCCCTCTATCCATTATCTCTTTGATTCTAAACAATATTTCAAGTTCCTCCTCAGACACATCTGGATTATTTTGCCAGTTATTCTCTGGTTCTCTGCTTTCACTGTCACTAGGTTGTGCTTTACTGTCAATCTCACTACTGCTCTCATTGCCATCTTGCCTTTGTACTTCCCCATTATCAATTTCTCTAGGTTGTTTTTCTTCACCTATTACATTATCTTCACTTAAAACTTTCCTTTTAGTTTCATCCAATTTCATTTCTGTAAGCCATCCGTTTTTCCTAATCGGTCTTGCTTGGTCGGCAATCCTTTGTTCAGTTGATCTAAAAGGTCCCCTTTCTTTCCACTCCCTGTACATTCTCTGTCTGTAGCCTCTTATTGGGACTCCCTTTTCGTCTATTGGCTTACTTTTATAGTAACATTCCATAACTATTACATTCAGTTCCTTATTCCAAACTTGTCGTGATGTTTCAGCTGTAACAAGATGACGACCGGGCCTACACTGCTGATCCGCAGAACACCTGCGGGACGAGGAACCTTTGCCAGTTCCTCTAGCTCCATTCACATCGTTGTACTCACAATTTATATCTGTCATAATTCACTCATGTTTGAGGTTAGTGACTTTAAGGTTACACAACCACCAGACTACATTTTGTCTGACCTCTAGTCTTCAACCTGTCTGCCTTGGGTGACCCTACCAGGAGCATTTGCTCCCACCAGCATATCTCTTAGGTTCATCGAGGTGCACAAGCCCTCCCCATCACTGCAAGGTAGTAGTCCAGGGAAGGATTATTATTATTATTATTATTATTATTCCCAGCCGGATGGTCCAATGTTGCATTTTTCGGCCCAAGTCCCGGTTGGGTCTTAAAAATATCTAGACACTCGAGATTTTCCTCCTTCAAAAATTATCAACTTAAGGACAGTGGATGGGGTCTCAACCTGCTGCGGGCGCCCAGTATCGCGCCGAGTTAGACATTGCACATTCCAAGTAGCTTGTGGGAAAAGGAAATTTTTCCCATTAAAAGTGTCTATTAAAGATGATCCAGGGGGGCAGCTCTTTCTCGCCCATTTAATCGAGCCAGAGTAGGGTAAGGAACGTACAACCCTCGAGAGTCACTGAAAGCCCTCCCCAATGCGTATATCCAGTTTCACTTTAACATTACTCTGTTGCACTTCCAACCATTTAAGATCAGTTTAGGTGTGCCACTGCAAGAGTTAAGTCTGAATATTGTTTTATTATTAGCTTAGTGCTCATCTGTTTCGGCATTTAAAGTTGATTCATCCTCCATAAACTAATTTTAGGGGTATCAGTCAGCTGTACAGACTATCTTCTAGTCCTTCGGGCAACAGGGAAGGTTTGCCAACACCTGGAGGTAGAGTACTTGCAGCCGCCAGCCAGATGAGGCAAGCTCAGGCTTCCGACTACCTGTCTACCCAGCTGGCAAGGCAGGGACGCCATTCCCTAGGTCATCTCATTAAAGCCTGCTCGTTTTATAGAGGTCTCTGACTCCGAGTCATTGTCCTGCCTACCTCTTATTGTTATTATTATTATTATTGCTTTTCCGCACAGTCCATTTAAATGAACCGGATTAAAACTAAAGAAGAGACACAATGAAAGAGTACAGGTTCTGGCAGGGGCAGGGCCTGTACCTTACAAGGTAACCTCGTGTAATATATGTCCCCTCGCGTTTTATATGTCCCCCTCTAACTCGAAAAAGTTCTCGACACCTCTGGAGTACCTAAGCAGCAGTTTACATACACTCCACATCCAACACATCCAACCCATAGGCTAATGCGTACACCCCAGACAACCGCAAATAGTCAAAAAGATAGACGATACCAAAGAAGACAGTTAACATTCGTAATGTGATCTAGACAATTTGAATTACTTTCCTACTTATGGAACCGTAATAGGTGCTAACTATAATACTGTATTTATAAAGTATTATAATGCCTGAGCTAAGGTACAAAATGAACAGTGGATAAGGCAAATCAAGGCAGTTCTAAGTGGACGTAATCAGTTCACTCAAAAACGTGTATATATTGTGGAGTATATTACAACTATTAACTCATATCCTTTTGATTTCCATCTTGGCATCAGGAAGCAACAAAGAAAGGTTGACAATCAGTGGTCTTAACGCAACAGTCTACGAGACAACCTGTAAAGAGTTGAACAAGCCAATTCATGATAAAGATTACAAAGCTTTAGCTGGACGATTTGGATATACCGCTTGCGAGTTAAAGACATTTCAACTGCAACGAGATCCTGCTGATGCTTTACTGTCCCACTGGGCTACGAAATCTGACAACGATGTAAACAAGCTGATTGAGTTCCTAAAGAAGATGGACAGGGATGACCTCGTCAAGATACTGGAAGCACGAGGTAGCTTTCATGTATTCAAATGAATCAATAAATACATCAAAATAGGTTTGCGTAAACTCGAGCACGTCAATCACAACTGATGATAACCTCGTAGGCAAGCGAAGAACGTCATGTCAAAAGGAATTTCAACTAGTAGTGCTCAATTTATTGGTATGATTCTCCAACGACTCTGGGCTTTAAGAACAAACTTTGGAATTCTAGCTTAACTTATTAAGGGCCAGGACTCATCTCCTTGATGAGTAAAATCGTCTAGCGTTAGCGAGAATAATATGATAAACTGTGCCCTTTCCCCTTAATTGGTTGAGGAGGTGGCTGTTAATTCATTAGGGGGAATGGCTTATCCCCATGACGAGTAAAGTCGTCTGGCATTAGCCAGAGTAAAATGGTAGAGCGTGTCCTTGCCCCTTAATGGGTTAAGTGAAGATCTTGGCTTATTTGCTAATCTGGGATCAGAGAAACTGATTCGATCATGTATGCGAAATTCTTCACTCTGTTACATAGTGTAACCGATATTTCCTTCAACAGTGGGAGCTGCAGTTATCCATCCCCTGTAGTTTCTATCATCAGCGAAGAAACTAGGAATTTCCAACGCACAATCATAGTGGGTTTGAATTTTTCGTCGCATGACATCAAGTTTTCCGCTTGCCTTGTAGAGATTTTTCTCGAAATTCAGAGCAACCGTTGAAGGTTACTTTCCAATCATATTGCAGATGCCGTCTTATGCTCTGTGAGGTTGCTAGGGCATAAAAGATAGGATATAGAACGCCCAATTTGCAGCCAGGTGTTCAGTTGATTGAGTAAATAAAATGTCACATGAGCCTGAGGAAAAAAATTCACTTTTGCGATGCTAAATTTTGTCTAAATTCAAAACAGAAACCCTATTTACAGACAAAACTCCTTCAAGGAAGCTGGTGAAAACCGTAAAAGATGAAAACTTGCTCGGCAGACCAATGTACAGTATGGACCTTGGACTTCAAGGGGTTAAAGCTAAACATACCGAGATTATGATTTCCATACCTTCGTGAGTGAAAATGAAGATTCACAATTAAAGACTTAAATATGTTGTAAGAAAGCTTTCAGCTTGACCTGTTTCCACTCGTTGCTATAATTAAAGACTCGAGGAACTTTAAGTTACTAGTTTAGGGAGGAGGAACATCATGCAACTGTACTAAGTCAGTATCCTTTTTCATCCCTTATTTTGACAGAGGCCAACAGTACTAACCAGGGTAAGCCAAGTGTGATTGAGAGTGGAAGGACGTCTTCATCAAATGAGGCAGGAACAAGTACATCAGGTAAAACTGTTATTATAATACTCTTTCTGGTCCGAGATGTCTTCCCTTGATGAGTAAAATCGTGTGGCCAGAGTAAAATAATAAAACTCGGACACAGACCAAGTAAAGTTCGGTCAATTGTAGTGTTGCAGGGGGGTGATGATAGCCCAGTCGTCTTTCAGTGGCTTAAATAGCTTCAGGGCACGACTTTTGTTATGTGAAGTTAGAGACAAAAGTGTCCTATTGGATATTTTTTTTTCCAGAAAGCTCTCTCACGACATTCTCACCTAACGTAGGCCAAAACGTTTCTGACTGAGCAATGCCAGTCAAAACCAGGTAAATAAACACATTGCATGTGGTAAATAACACGGCAGGAAATTCACAGAGAAACCCCACGAATACGGTGGTGACATAAACGTCTTGTTTTTTTTAAAAAAGGCATTTTTAGCTGCTCATATTAAAAAATATTGACCAGATTTTAAAGCATTATATAGTGGCTAAATATGGCGAACGCTATATTGAAAAACAAGAAAATGGATCTCATCGGGCCTGCTCCCAAAAAAGACACGTCCGAGGTGTCTCGCATTAAACGTCGACATGTGTTTTCTGGTTGTACTCATCTTCGATGCAAAGGAGCTGGCCTCCTGTATGAAGGTCAACGCAGCAAGTACATGTAAATCATGCAGAGTTAATAGTTTAGTCTTTGGATGGGATTTTTTTGGAAGGTAAAAATGTTATCATCTGATTACATCTCTATGCCTGCGAACCAAAGAGGTTTCATCGTCTCATGGATGTAACGTTGGAAGACCAAGGCTTTCATGCTCTTCATGTTAATGCTGCGAAACTGGTAACGGTTATATTAAAAAAAATCTGAAATACTTTGACAGATTGATTTTCAGCTTAATTACACGCTACAACAATGAAGAAAAAAAGCAACTTTTTCATTTATTTTCTTTGGAAAGTAACCCCATTCAGTACATATGAAGATTTGCACCCGTGGAATGATGAAGTCATGTACAAAGTTTGCATCATCAACAAAACGAATATTTTGATGTGGTGATATTTTCAGAAATGTTGCCAAGAAGATGACTTCTGGACACTCAACATTTTAGTTACCGTGGCAACGTAATTGATTCTGACCCTTTTCGAAAAATAGCTTTGAATTTTCTAAGTCGAATAAAAGCGTCTTGAAACAAGATGCTTTTATTTTGATTATGCCTTGTGATGTTAATTAAAAACTGTTTAACTCACGAAATATAAATCATACACTATGAAAGGGAAACTTTTTTGACAGCTAACTCATTCCTCACTGAATCATAGGGCAAAATATTAGAGAAACTGAACATGTTTACCCTTAACTTATTGGTCCTGAACTGATCATTTACGTACAGGGTGGAAGTAAAGATCTGTTTAAGTGGAAAGTTCTTTTTATTCTAGAACGGAATGTTTGTATGATGAAGTGACTC
>JASJOG010000736.1:0-41580 GCA_030142905.1 Heliopora coerulea | reverse complement strand
CTGTAAAGATAACAGCAACGAACAACAACAGTAACAGTGACAACAATTCAAGCAAAAACGCCAGAAAAAACCAGCGATAACAGCAGTAACCACAACAACAACGACAACCGCAACAGCAACCAACAACTACAACAACAACAAAAGAAACAACTGAAAAAAAAAGACAAAAGACCAGTTCCATCCATAACAACAAACAGCAGTAGGAACAATACTGCTTCTACATCTCTGTCAAGTACGTGATAAAATAGCTGAAGTATAACTACAGTTACTTTTTAAGTGCGGGATAAAATGCAACAGATTTCTTCAAAAGATTTCCAATCATTCCACAAGTCTTGGCACATACTGAAACACTACTGTGGTTCAGCAATAATTGTATTGGCTGATAATCACCTGTAAAGTAAAAAACCAACAATTCATTGAACAAAAATGGGTGCAGCAAAATAGCTGAAGCTTTGAAATAATTATTTTTGATACTTCCGATTCCAGCTAGTTAGCTGTATGTATCGACATCACCACTTAACTGTCTGGTTAAAATACTCGATGTTGATGTAACTCTGACGAATAAAAGTACAACACACCGGCAAACTAACCGTGGTCGCCTTTTAGAATAGATGATATAAGTTCCACTTGATCAACGGAGCATCTCGCCATGTGGCTAAGCACAGCTAAGGAGTCAAGTACCACTACATCTCGCTGATCTGGCGATAACAAAGATTCAATTAACCACTCGGCCTGGTGATAAAGAACGTTAGGAATCAATTGATGTCTGGAAAATCATTATTATTATACAATAAGGAAACCAAATTAAGAAAGGATGGAGAAAGAGAGATATGATGTAAGAAAGAAAGGAAGGAAGGAAGGAAGGAAGAGAGAGAAAGCAAGGAAGAAAGAAAGAGAGAGAGGAAAAAAGAAAGAAAGAAAGAAAAGAGAGAAAGAGAGAGAGGAAAAAAGAAAGAAAGAAAAAAGAAAGTAAGAAAGGAAGGAAGAAAGAATGAAAAGAAAGAAAGAGAGAGAGGAAGAAGGGAAGAAAGAAAGAAGGAAAGAAAGGAAGAAAGGAAGGAAAGAAAGAAAGATGGAAAGAAAGAAAGAAAGAAGTGAGCAATAACATGAACGATAAAGAACGAACGAACAAACAAGCGAGCAAATAAACAAACAAACAGAAACATAGCAATAACCTGCTGAGCAACAATGGCTTTGGAAAACTGACTCACGAACATTAAATCACTTAAAACCAGTCGCGCTACAAAACCTAAAAGAAAATTTAATTCCGTTTCTCAGCGAGTTAAGGAGTTGTGCCGAAAAGTAAATAAAAATAAAGATTTAACAGAAAAACTAACCCAAGGCTAACTCCACGTTGTCTGGATAAAGGAATTGACCAATAACATCCAGAAGAGAGTCCAAGATATTCAAATCATAAAACAAGCTGAACGTTTGTACAAAAAAATACGCCAGTGAGACAGCAATTTTACCAAGCATTTGCGATCGTCTGTGCTTACTGAACTGGGCTAGAGTATTTGCCTTACCTTAGTAAATCGTGAAAGAGTGAGTCTTCGATCTCCATTGAAAACGGGGCACACAATATCTGCAGTATCTTGCCACAAAAATTATACGAGATTAGAAACAATCACAGTTGATGTGCATGAAAATTTAATCAGTTGAACCAAAAATTTGTCCTACCTTATTGATAAATCCAATGATTCCTTGGGTCTCATTTTGTTCATGCTGACCGTGAAACCTAAAGGAATATTTTCATGCATTTTAACCAGCCAAAATTTACTTTTTCATTTATGATGTTCTGTCAGATCAAAGTCTGAGACAATGAGTATGTGTTGAAACGAGTAGTATTACCTTTCCATAAACAGCAGGATGTGTTCTTTTGAAAGCCACTGGGTAAGTGTGTAAACAGTTTTATTAGACGCACTCACCAAACTAGTGACACACGTCAGTGGAGACTAAAGAGAAAGCACGCGACGATCAACTATTAAAAGAATTCTATTGATAATTTCCTGAACTTATTCGTCCTCACCCTAGCAAACATTTTGCGAGTGAAGTCCAACAGCGTTAGCACACCACGAAGTGACAAGACTGTCCAATTTATCGACGTAACTTTTCCTTCATCGTTTGACGATACATCCCTGGTGAAACAAATGGTAAATATTTTGAGACAATGTGATACTAATAGCCATGGCTGCACTGTGAGTTTTCATGCTCAGTTAAATCATTCTCCACCCGTGGACCACTCTGTATTTCTGGGTGGATCATTGAGCGAAACTTAATATACCATGGTGATACTAACAGCCACGACTGTACTGTGAATTTACATGGTCAGTTCAATCATTCACTATTAGCGGACCACTTTGACTTTTTGGGTAGATCAGTGGGGAACCTTGACACTTCGTGGCTCTACTGAAGCTATCACTGTACTGTGAGTTTACATGCTCAGTTCAGTCATCCAATACTAGTCGACCTCTTTGTACCATCAAGCGAGATTTGATATGTCACGGGGCCGTTCACTAGCAAGTCAGGTAGATTCCCGATCGATCCGACAATAAACTAAGTGACGTACGTGCCTAACGTGAACTCTCGATTTAGTTTAGTTCACCTGGAGGAGGCGTTCTCGTGTCGAGCCAAGATCATTCTTAACCATCGGTATCTTCCACAAGTTAGCTATTGCAAATGGCACTATACTTAGGTCCTATTTTCACTGTTTTCTCATATGATGGGATAAACGTTCTAACTTATTGAAATACTATCATTTACTGCTAACGTAGTTAAGTCAATCAAAACTTCTTTCAGTTGGCGTAGATGACCTGACACTCTAGTTCGTAAACGAGCGATACTTTACCTGTGCTGGCTGACCGGACATACAACCATAGCCACAGACAAAAGATACCATAGACCATCCCATATTCCGCTGGACGTAAGCTCACTGGCACTAAGACAAGAAGTTTCCTATGAGGAGCAAACAATCATTACTGTTTCATCAATCACGAACAATATTTTTCGGACAATAAAGAACGGTATAGTGGATTCACTACTGTTTTTCAACCATGATGGAATTATTGTTTCCGCCTTGTTCATTCAATGATATCGTAACGATTTGTAACATTATTATGTGTGTACTTCGCAGAAGAATGTGAATCAGCTCAAATACAGGTAAGAAAAACCAACTTATGAATTATTGTAAAAACCAATACCAGCCGACAATTTGAAAAAAACATAAAACAAAACATAATCCGAAGATCAGCATCTTGAGAAATCCAAGATATGGATTGAAACACGACGAGAAATGAGTTCGTCTTGTTTCAATCCATATCTTGGATTTCTCAAGATGCTGATCTTAGAATTATTGTAACTTACGTGAGAAAGTAAATGGTTTAGTAAGGTAATAACACCATCGTACAGGCCCATGCCGCAAAGTGCGAAATGTTCTACCTGAATAACAAAGAATGACATTGATTGAATGAATTTATGTAAACATCCTTTCTTATTTAAGTCCGGCATCGTGATTGACACGGTTTCTTCACACACGTAGATATCGTACGGCCACGTCCAATTCTGGACCATCGCAACCTTTGTGTTAGCTCACGGCACCTGCTTTTCACTTTCTCCTCTCTTTACTTCGCTAAAATCACACCGTCTGTTTCACGTTACATATGACACAAAACGAAATCACATTGCACCCAAACGTCACTTCCTCAGTACACCTCGTCCTACTCAACCATGCTAATCAATCTTGACACGTATGATTTGAATTGATGAGTCCTGTTTGGCCCTGACAAGTTAAATAAGCTACTTCACCAAGACTCAGTTCACGACTTAACTCACTCTCATTCACTCCGCTCAATATACAACGCCATACTTCATTTCTTCTTAACTCCGCATTCTGCACTCTCAAACCAACTACTCACCACATCTTACCCTCTCCTGACAAATTACTAAGGCTATCCACCAGACCTCACTTGCCCAAACTAGTAATAATTTCACCTCAGCTTACCCAACCGTGATTCACCACACTTCACTTTACCTCATCCGCACACACCTTCCTCAAATCAACTGCACTTCTTTCCCACTTTTTGGAGGAGTGCTAACTTTAAACCTTTTCCATTTCTCTCCAACCAACGCCATCGCTACCTTCGTTTCTATTTTATTTTCTTCCCTTCTCTCTTCTTTTCTTATCCTTCGCTTTCTTCCCCTTTCTTTCCTTCCTTTCCGTTCTATTCCACTACGCTACCATCCCGTTCTCTCCCCTGTCTTCCCTCTCTCTTTCTTAGGTTTCCCTTCCTATCCCTTGCCCTCACCTCCTATTCCCTCTCTTCCCTCTCCTTTCCTTCCCTGTACAGTCGTTTCACGCACCTTCGGCATACTGGTGATAGTTGACAATATGGCCGTGAGAGCGTGATCTTGAGACTGAACAAAAACTTGAATACCGTCCGGCAGTAATACAGCCAGCAAGAATGCAGCAAGGTTCTTCACGAGAACGTTCCCGGAGTGAAAGAATAACTCCACCAGCAGATCCCACGAACTGGACAGTCTGCAGGAATGTAGAGAATAGGACCTTACCTAACGTCTTTCACCAATCAACCTAGCTAGCGTCTTTCATTGATTTAAGAGGGACGATACCGTCATAACAATTAAAAATATGAAATAATCGGTTCTAAACACTTTAAAATACTTTGTCTTGGCGTGCCAAATGTTCAAGGCAATTCCCTCACAAAATAATTTTTTTTTTAGCTTCCATGAAAATATTATCTGCACGTTATCCTGAGACCAACTGGTGTTCTTGAGCAGCACATATAGGCCTTGCACCTGGTACTCAGGGTCTCGCGCGTTTGGCATCAGTCACCGCAGTTATCAACCTTTTAACTTTTTACCTAATTTATCACCGTCGACGCAGTGTTCTAATCTAGACACACAGGCAGGTGGGTTGGCAGACACACTGACAAACAGGTAGAGACAGGAAGGCAGACAGACAGACAGGTATGTAAGCTGGCTGGAAGACATCAACCACAAACTGATTACTCTATTACCCGAACTTCACAGACGCGAACAGTAAACAACTGATTGTACATACAAAGTAATACATATTACACACTGGCTGCATTCAGCGTCCTATAAGTCACTAGCACACTTACTCAACACTTATGTCCTGTTCTCGGTACTTCAGTATACACCATAACACCAAGACAAGCCGAACCCGGTCCTCCAAATCACTGATCTCGTCTGAATTGGAAGTCGTCACTACTTCACGAAAATTCTTTCCCAGTGCTGTGAGATAACTTTTATGTTCAGCGACAGCGATGCACATTGGTTTGGAGTATTCACACAGTTTACAAAGGAGCAAAAGTAAATCGAGATTGTCCACCTGGTCAGGACAAAGTAGACCATCGAGGTGTTTCTTGAAATCCTCAGAGAGCAATTTTTGCACGACAAGCTGTGTCAGCACTTGTTTGTAATCCTGTGTCTCTTTCTCTGCCTTCTCTTCACTAATAAGCGACGCGATAGCTTTAATAGCTGGCAAAGCTTGTTTATTTCGAGAACATTTAACGCCGTCTTCTAAAAGGACAAGATATTTTAGTGAGCAAATCTTCAGTAACACCTACGACACCAGGAAGACGCACTAAGAAAAAAGTTCTGATTGTTTCACGACAAAGACACCCTCAAATGTGCGTCAGTCATGTCAATCCACCCAGTTTTTCCCGGGAGACTACGAGAAAATGACTCGTCTCCTGTTAATCGCCAGTTGGCAGAAACATTCCGCATTTCTCTTTCAAGCCACAGAGAAAAACGGGTTTGGTTTAACTTTCATTTGTCTAGTGCGATTCAAATCCAATCTCGCGGGATGTTTCCTTTCCTCAACGACCAAATAGTTCACGAGGTGGGTATTGCAGAACTACAACAGTCTTGAATATCCGAAAATTGAGGGTGGGTCCACTTACATGTCAGTCAAGGTAAAGAAATAACTGAAGATTATATTACGAAATTTGGCATGTTGGTGTAAAATTTTAACCAAAACTCACAACACACACGTTGGTATTTCCACATCACTTAAGAGTACAGTTACATACCATTACCAGCATTGTTTCTTGGATTGTTTTCTGTAGTCAGACAACGAATTAAAGAGTCTATGACTTGAATGTTCACTGTAATCATATTGTTGTAGAAGTCCATGGCCAACTTTGGTAAACTGGAATCAATAACTTCACATTCGGCTGCAAAACACTGTTTAGAAGAAGTTGGAGGCAGTGAAAATCTTCTAGTGGTTAAGATAATCGATTATCGTCACGCTTCTTAGGTTGATTAGGATAATGATAATGTAAATTGTCTCAAAGTTATACTTAATGATTACATAACAAACGACAGTGATCATTATTAAGAAGACCGACGCCGATCAAACTGTTGATGATGAAGTAATGACTTCAAAATGATGTAAGAGGAATATCGAAACGTTGTCTTTGCGAACTTTAGTGTCTTATCAAAGCATTTTCAAACAAAACTTCTCATTCAAAAAATAAATAAAATAAAATAGAAAATAAACCTGCAGGACAACATTTTGCAATCTCAAGTCCTCATCCAAGTTAACCAACTGAGGAAGAAGAGAAACAAAGGTGACGAAAAGTCCATCCAGGTCGAGCGACCTTAATTCAAGACAAAGAAGAGTTTTGTTATTACAATAGTTCGGATAATTCCGAGCTAGTGGGCTGGGCTGAAGCGGTCCAAAACTTATTAGCATGGGGGCAATAGTATTGGAGGAACCAATCAGATTGGATGAAAACTGTATTTAGCCCGCCAAAAAACCAATCGTGTTTCAAGAAAAACAGAAGTAAGTCTGCTTACGAGACACAGAAATAAACAAGTACTGTATAAGATGTTCTGCGTGAGACTGAAGTCAGCGAGCTTCTTCCATGTGAGGTTCCTTGTTCCACATTACAACACTTACCTATTGTCATCAGGTATACTTATACATTCTGTTAAGAAGGTCAAAAATAACTTGACACAGTCGATTAGGACTTCAACACACCAAGGAAGCTACAAGCAGGAAAAATAAAAAAAAAAATGACTTGCTTCATTGTTATTACTTTGGATATTATGACATAATCTTTCAATAGTTTCAAACATCCGTCGCGAACACTGTACTTGAAATTAAAATAGTCTGTAAAGCTTTCGGAATTTCGAAGGTTCCTGTTGGATTTATTTTTCCTAAAACCAGGTGTTCCAGTTATATCAAGAACTCCCCTGCAGTAATTGGAGTAATTATATAAACTCACTGGTTATAATGTTAATTCTGCCTAGTTTCTGGGATTTCGTGTAGAATTGGACTGACTATCCGCTTAACTTCGACTGCTCAAATTTCAAAGAAACTTTTGAAAAATAACGTATGCTTCACTTAACATAAGCTCGCCGTGCAGGACAAAGTCAGTACAGTTAAAAGTTTGCAGTTAATCACATTTGAAGCCGAGGAAGATGTGCACTATCTCGAGTACCCTAATATTTGATAGATATTAAGAGTACACGTAATTGTGGCTTGTGTTACCTTTATCAAATCCGTTTGTAAAAGATCTTTTAACATGTTAATACTTTTGCGAGGTAGTTCAACAGCGGAAGAAAATTCAAATTTTTGGGTAGATGAACTAAAGTCAATATTAAAAATAAGACAATAGGAAAATGAAACAGTTAACATATTATGTTCACTAATAATAACAGTTAGAATTATTTTTTTTAACAGAATTTACAACGTTAATGGTAGATAAGGGAACTACCTCTGAAGGCCAGTGATTTCAGCTAAACAAGTCTTCCTGAAGGTTTAGCCAAGATGACATCTATTCATACTGAGATAAGTGGACAGTTGAGAAATTTTAATAAATAATTTAAACAAACTTACCTTGGTGAGAGTAAAATGTTTTGAAAAACTTTAAGAACTTGTCTAAATTTTGAAGCTCCTTCTAATACTCCATTTATAACATCGCCAGCAGTTGAATCAAATGTGGCATTGACTTTTTTCAGAAACTCAGGGTCGGTAATCAATAGTTCAAGTGTGGAGTCTTCTCTACCACTAGTTCCATTCATAAGTTCTTTTTCTCTTTTTAACTTTTGATCAGTCAGTTCAACTAGGTTTGCCCATTCTTCATCACTGTCCAAATCCTACAGTTTATGATAAAAGGTAAGCCATCTATGTTACCAATAACAAAAACTACTCTTATACTACCACAAAAACCAGTACAAGTTGCTCTGACCACCTCTAGGGCATTAAGGATTAGGGTTAGGGTTGGGAATTAGGGATCCTCAAAGTAAGCTTGAGAGGTGGGACAACTCTGTACAAATAGCAGTGCAAATGGTGTTATGGGTATCAATATTCCAAGTGAATGAGTGATGGATGAACCGGAGTTATGAGTAAACAACAGTGTATTACCCTATTCACCTAATCCTCAGGATGAGAGCCATTTTAGATTTATCTCTCATGTCATTAATTTTTACAATTGGTAGACTGGGAATTCTTGAATAAGCTTGTTGATTTAACTCAATAAATAAAATGAAAACCTTTATTCCATCATGGTAATAGCCAAAGAGTGAAAAAGTGTTCTAAATTTCATAGAGTAGTGAACCTACTTGATCAAAATGGAAAGTTGTTTTCGGTTGCTTAACTCTTCCCTCCTTCACCTTTGTGGATATTTCCATTTCTCTGTCATAGTCTTCACTGATCCTTCCTTTCTCTTCATCTTTTTTAGCTAGTTTTCAAAACAGTTGAGAAAACAATTACCAGAATATAATTAGGTTTCTTGCTCACTATGGAAGAGACACACAAACATGAAAACAAATACTCTCTTTCGAACCCTTTATTGCACTCTTCCTCCCTCCCTCCCAGTCTTCCTCCCTCCCTCTCACTCATTATCCCTCACTCCCAGTCTTCCTCCCTCCCTCCCACTTGTCCTCCCTCCTTCTCACTCATCTTCCCTCCCTCCCACTCTTCCTCCCTCCCTCCTACTCTTCCTCCCTCCCTCTCACCCTTCCTCCCTCCTTCTCACTCATCTTCCCTCCCTCCCACTCTTCCTCCCTCCCTCCCACTCTTCCTCTCTCCCTCTCACTCTTCCTCCCTCCCTCCCACTCTTCCTCCCTCCCTCATGCCCTTGTTTCTTCCCATTACCTCCAGCACTTTTTGCTACCCTTTCTTCCATCCTTTCTTCCATCCTTTTTCTGCCCTTGTCTCCTTTCCACCGCTCTTTCCCTTCCTTTCCTAGTTCCCTTCATCCTTTTGTTCTTTCCCATCCTTTCTTTCTTCTCTCTTTAATCACCATCTTATATGAACATCATGACAGAACAAACACGACAGACACCAAACAATATTCAACTCAGCATACTCAATTGAACTTCCTTTATGCTTCCATCTTTTCTGTCAGCACTATTTTTCTTTTCATTGATCTGTTTATTTTTCTTATTTGAACCTTCTTTTTTAGGGTTTTCCTTTCCTTCTCCAGATTCCTTCTTCTGTGACTTTTTCTTTGCTTCTGTCTGTTGCTGGAGTCTTTCCACCCATGTCTGTTTCTTTTCACTTTGAGTTTTCTGTCCAAAACCAGAGCACATTTATCACAAAAACATATTAGTAATTACACAGTTTCAATTTTTACATCAATTTAAGAAGAGATTTGAAACAACTTAATCTTTGCGATTGATAATAAAGACAACATGTACCAAAGGCTGGTCTCCTTACTTTCTTGGCTTCCAATTCAATCTTTTTTTGCTCTTCAGATTTCTGCATTTTTCCAAATTCTTCTGGAGTGACAGGAAGCCCTTGAAAATCATCTTCTGCAATCCGTGATTAAAGGAAAACACAAAGAATTGAACAGCTGGCCTTAGATTCTTGGTGACAGTTTTTTTCAATATGAAATGCTCCACACTTTCCTGCATCTAGTATAGTTGTCAAGTTTTACACATTACATATTTCAACCTCTCCCAACAAACAGACATTGAGATATTAAAAAATTGTTGCACCAAACAGTTTCAAAGCTTTGAAAACCAGTAATTATATGTTAATATTTCAAGTGCTGTAAGTGAAAAGAAAAACGTTTTGAAAGGAGGTAAACCAAATTCAAGTGTACACTGATCAAAACAATCAAGAGTGACAGTTAAGTCTTACCGTTAATGTCATTGGCTACAAACGGATGTCGAAGAAGGTAAGGCCACGTTAAACGCTTTCGAGGATCTTTAGTCAGGAGGCCTTGAAGGAAACTCTATGAAAACCAAGCAAAGTTTAAAACAAGGAAACAATGGTTAGAATAAAATTTTTAATATCCAATATTCTCAAACATATGCATGAATATTAAAATAAGTGTCACGGAATATAACTAACCCTAAAATTTGGTGACATTTCAGCAGGCCACTTGACACTATCCTGAAAAGAAAGAGACATGCAAAAAGTTACAACATACAAAATTAAATTATATGGGTTATTGAATTATTAAGTGTGTAAAGTGTACTTCACAAGTGTTTGTCATATGTAAACGTGACTTGGAGACTCAGATGATTGATTTTTTGTGGTACACAATCAAGGAAATGTTGGCAATCGTTGAAACTTTAATTTTACACTGCCACATTTGCACTGTGTTTTACTGATATAGCTCTATGGCTCACTGTGTACATAAAATTAAAACATGCCCTGACCTTGCATATTAAGTTGACAAGTTGAAAGATATTATTGGTGTAAAATGGAGGAGTGCCAGCAAACAATTCATACAGAATACAACCAAGGGACCTAAGAAAGTAGAAGAAAAATCATCATCAGAAAAAATCACATTTTGAGTTCAAAATAAAAATAAAGATGATTTGAATTTAGTATCAAAAGTGAAATTTAAATCAGAATGAAAATTCAGGTATATTTCAGAATCAAAGGTTAAATTCAGAAAAATAAATTTACAATCCAAATTATAGTTTCATGATCAATTGTGCTTGCACAAAAATGACAGTCTTCTATCTCACCACAAGTCTGCATTATGATCATATGGTCTTTCTTCAACTAATTCTGGGGACATATACAGAGGAGTGCCCTAGAGAAAGGAGCAATCTTTATCCAAATATCATTCTATCAACCTGTGACAAACATATACACTGTATACAAATTAATTTCCAATATGTTGGTAATGTAATGTTTAACCTATACAAATAGATAATAAATACAGCACACCTTGATTGATGTTAGTACCAGAGTATTAATGCTCATAGCCCGAGCAAAACTGTAAAAATAATGAAAATAAACAGTCATCCTTGCACAACATTGAACAAGTACTTCAATAATTAACTTGAACATGAATATGTTGGCCAACAAGGAGCAAGACAATTAATAATAAGCATTTCTTAATTGAAAAAGAATGAACATTTCAAGCAGAGCTACTGGCAAATAGAGAAGCATGATTAAAGGTCAGAAGTGTCTTTAGACTAAGACTTGTTAATATTTGTATTATTCGCGTAATCTTTATTAGTATAAGTTACATTGTTTGGTTAGTTTCATGCCGAGGGAAATAATATGAATGTTTTGTGTTCGCAAGATATGTCCAAGAGAGAATATATGTAACTAAACACTATACTTCATGTAATCCCAATCATAGTTTACATTACATAATCCTTGAATGTCAACAAGACTTACCCAAAGTCACAAAGCTTTATTACACCTTTTTTACCAATCAGGATATTCTGAGGTTTCATGTCACGATGGAGGATTCGATGAGAATGAAGATAAAATAGGGCTTTAACTAACTGAACTGTGATTTCTTGAACTTGATCTTCTACTAAACTCCCATCATCTTCCAAAATTTGAAAAAGTTCTCCCTCTGCGTATTCAGTGACTACACAAACCTGGTATTAAGAGGACAAAACCATCACAATGAAATAAAAATCATGACTGCTTGTATAACTTGCTATATAAGCAACAAGTTTGTTTATTCTTTTTCTCTTTCTACTAACTCTCCAGGCAAAGGGCCTTCGCATGAAACGTTGAGGATAGAATATTTTTATCTGTTTCAGATTATGGCAAGCAAGAATCCCTCCCTTGGTGTTGTATAACTCAGAAAAGGTTCTTCCAATGGATCTAAGTACCTCAAATCTATTCTTGGATGCACTTCTGCTAACAATTTGAAAGAAAATCCTACCATAACTTTTATTAACAAAACATGGTGTACCATAGTGCTACATTCTATAAGGTACTCTTTATACATAAAAATATATAACAAAAGCAAAATGAAAACAACATAACACATTACAATCAGAGAACGAATGTTTAGTTTCAACTTTGATTCTATCCCTCATCAGTGAGTTCATTTTTCAATAGCTTTTCTTTGTACCTGTTAAAGGGACATTTATTCAAGAAGAGGCATTTATTTATGAGGGGTGCATATTAAAAATTCACAGGCTTAGGGGGATTTCTATTTGAGTAGAGGTGTTTATTTGGGCAAGGGTACTTATTTCAGCAGGGGCATTTAGTTGGAAAAATGCACCAAAATGAAATTACCCAGGCTGGGAGTTGCCATAGTTATGGTCCAGCCCAGCCAACCTTTAGCATCAGCTGTGCATAGCCATGTACTCTGAAGTATGTTACTTTATTTTATAGTTCGTAAGACAATACTTTACCTCATCAACAGTTTCAAAGGAATCCAGCAAAGCTATGATATTTTCGTGGTGCAGGGATCGCATAATATCTATTTCTCGTTGTAAATTAATCAAGTCCTTTGCCGACCGTCCTTTTTTTGGAATGAACTTTAGCGCCACAATCTAATATAAAATATATTTTAGTGAATGTCATTGAATTTATCAAACAGTTGCATCATATCAAACATGAACCTCAAATTGGGTTTGTTCAAGTGTGAAAACATCTTATCTTTACCTGGCCACTGTACTTTTTTCGACCTTTGTAAACTTTTCCAAAGGAACCTTCTCCGATTAGCTCTAAGACATGATAGGATGCTGCCATTATTTTCAAATTTTTACCTTGCTTGTGATAAACCAATATGAGAGAAAGACTTTAAAATAATAACCCTAAAATTTACGCCAAAACTGTCCACCATTTTGAAATTACGCGGTCGGCATATTTTCTGGGGAACATTAACCCCCGGGACAGCGAGAAGTATTCCGATAGGACAGGTGTTACTGCTCAAAATTCAAAAGATGAACTTTTTTCTTGAACCTAAAACTGTCCCCTTTCCTAAAATAGAATAAGAAATAGATTCTCTACATAATCAACTCCTTTATTGCGTCGAATGTACGACCTGTCTTCATCTTACGTAAAAAATTCTTCTTACGAGGATGGATTGTTCCCTACGGAACATTATTCAGTTACGCTCCCAAAGCATTCTGGTCGTACTTGGTGACGCCAATCTTCTCATGTGCAAGGAAGTTGTTGTCCAAAGGAGTTGGCAGTTGGTAAAATTCCGCGCAGAAACATCAAACAGAGACAAGGTAAGACGATCAGATAGCCGGGATTATCAATAATTTCGTGATTTTTAAAGAATGCCGAAGCCCGCACGACAGAGTTGACTATGCCTTTGCTTCGCTTTTCGTTGTCTTGTTGAGTTTTATGCAAGTCGTTTTTCAATTCCAGCTGTTACAACCTTTCTATTCCATTTCCAAACTGCAGGATGTCAAGACCAGACGTTCAAACTACAAAAGTTTATGTGGGCAACCTTCCTCCAGATGCTCGAAAAGAAGAACTTGAAAGAGCGTTTGAACGTTACGGTAAACTGCATGATGTGTGGGTTGCAAGAAATCCCCCAGGATTTGCTTTTGTTGAGTTCTTTGATTCCCGTGATGCCAAAGATGCAGTTCGAGATTTGGATGGGGCCAGGCTATGTGGAGCATCTGTGAGAGTGGAAATATCTCATGGACGTGGGAAAAGTGGCAGCCGTGGCCGGGGCGGTGGTAGACCAAGCAGAGACCGTTATGGTGGAAGGGATGGTTACGATCGAGATCGTGGTGGTCGGTATGATGATTATGATGATCGTTATAGCCGGCGGTCTCCTCCAAGGTATGCAGTTTGTTATAGTAGGTTATCTTATTTTTAAGTTAAAATTTAAACATCTTAGTTTAAGGATTATAAATTAATACTGGTGACTTGATCCTTTGAGGGTATTTTTAGACTTGCTAGTTGTTGAAATATTACTGTAGAGTCTGGGAAATACCATTTGCTCCTGGTTTTAATTTCAAGTAATTTTTTCCTAAAAAAATATGTTAATTAATATTAGAACTAAAAGTATCCCTTATGGCAGTAAGGACTTGTGAGAAAATAGAATGTTAGTGTGTGACATAAGCAGAAACAAAAAGTTTTTTTTCACATTTGAATGTATCTCATTCCAATGTACTTCATACCCCTAATGGGTTCTGCAATATCTTACATCTAGTAAGTATATTATGTGTTCCATTGTAGTTCATTTTATAATCAGATCTTTCAATTTTTTTTCTTTTCCAGTGAAAAGGTCGGGTACCCCTCATTTTAACTACCATCTCAAAAAAAGTCCTCGCACATATGGTCTGTCATACAACTCAGCTCATGTCATCAAACTGCCCATTCAAACAATGGTTACTTCATCATCCAAAAATAGTCTTTTGCCAGACATCCTTTTTGATGCTAGCCCTCTCCTAGTATATTCTTCAAATGCCACTGCTTGCTGTTGATCCACTCATGGTTTCTTCTGAACAGGAAATTTTGTTTCGACTCTTCAGTTTTGATGCAGCATCGCACAACGGCTCAGGGCAAACGTGGTAAAAATTGTCAATCAGCAATCAGCTTGATGTTTCAACTAACCTGCCATCGCATCAATTGCCTTTTAAGTGTTTCAACGCAACATCAAAATCTCCTCGAGAACTGCTCTTTTCTCCCTACTAAGGCCTAAATGACTGGAGACTTCGTCTTCACCTTTATCAGTTGTCGTCGCCAGCAAT
Organism: Heliopora coerulea; assembly: GCA_030142905.1. Taxonomy (NCBI): domain Eukaryota; kingdom Metazoa; phylum Cnidaria; class Anthozoa; order Scleralcyonacea; family Helioporidae; genus Heliopora; species Heliopora coerulea. Next base: position 26,661 of record JASJOG010000736.1, on the reverse strand, counting down.
GCCATCGTCTCCCCATCGTCTGCTGCAAATTTTTTCTCCTAACTTCCCAACACAGCTATAGCAATTTTGATGACCAAAATATCTGCATCACCATAGCTGTCTGATGGAACCATCTTTTTCCATTAAGGTCAAGCTTTGTATAATGTGCTTGTCCTTTTTTGGAAAAAGACTTGAGCTTTCATGCAGCAAAATATCTCAACATACTACTGGATCCAGCATCATCCACTGATGACCAGCTGAGTGCAGTATCAACAAGAGGCTCCATATACCCCACATGTAAATCATGTGAAACACGTGTTCTGAGGCTGCAAACCAACCTACATAAAGAACATCTGTTTTTTCAGTGGGCTGTATCTCTCTACATGCCTTGTGGCACGGTTTGCTTAGCTCTTTAAGGTCAGTAATGTGTGCAAACCCAGGTTAGGTTTTAAAACCACTGCAGGAATTTATTTCATCAAATTGAAACTCTGGGTCAACCTACTTTTCACAAAGCTTTGATATATTTTAAAGTTATTTAAAAGTTGGTTGAAAAGCAAAGGAGATATGATTTGTAAATTGCTGTTGGTAAGGTGGTTTTCCATGTAAATGTAAGTCTATTACAGGCAATGTCCAACACTGTTCAGCAGCCCAATTGCCAACATTTTGCAATACCACAATGTGATGTAGACCATCCTAAGCAGCTTAAACTATTTCTTAAAACTTTCATGGAAAAATTACATTTTGTATTAACAGCATCTTAAAATATTGTTTCTTGCTAGTATTTTGCTAACTCATCACATTCAGTTCTATTTTCCAGTTAGTACAACCTGTATAATTTTTTTTTTTTTTTTGATAACCTTGCTGAAGTTGATGCTGCAAATTCCCGCAGAGAGGGATATAAAAAGAATAGGCCTTGCATCCTGTTGTCACCCCTAAAATTTTTATGCTAAAAGTTTTTTTTGAAAATTCATTCCCAACCATAAGGATTTTGCTTTGACTTTTAGGTCTCGTAGTCCTCCACGTCGTGGCCGCAGTCCTGGACCACCGAGGTAAGTTAAGTGTTCAGCTGTGGATTATGTCAATGTGAATTGACAACACAACTTTGCCTTTTGTCTGTCATACAGAGGTTGGAGAAGAAGTCGATCAAGGTCACCAGGTGGTCGTTATTAATTATTGAACATAGTTACGGTAAGCTATATCTATAAGCAATTATTTCCAACATTGTTCAGCTTTATGCTACTATTGGGGCAAAAAAGCTTGGTTCATTGTTGTGGTAATTATTTACAGATCATAACTAGCAGTTTTTTTTTTATATCTTAAAGGTAACTGCTAAAGGAGGTACTGCTTGTTCCTGGATCTTTTCAAGGCATTCAACCTTCTTATTGTTATTATGTCTGGAAATGCAAGGAAAGAGTCAAACAATTGGACATTGTGAAACCTGTGTTGCATAATAAACTTTTATTTTTAAAGTTCCATTCTTAGAGAAAAATGTAACATCTTTGTTTTATTGTCCTATGATCACATTATATGAATAAAATGAAACGATTGGTGTCTGTTCAATGATAATGTCTGTTTAAACACTATGAATCAAATGAGTGGACTGATACTTCAAGTAATTTCGGAAAAACTGGAGCACTCAGTCCCAGAGAGGTTGGAAGATCTGATATTTTAACACTTCTGGTATCACAAGAGTGCTTGAAATAATGTGAAATGTTTACTTAAAAGTTGATATTTCTGTCCTGAAGTTTTACAAAACTAGAACCGTTGTATTGTCTGGCCTTTCCTTAGATAAGACACCACTCACTTTTTACAGCAATAAAATAAGCAGGCTTCCTAATAGGTATTCCTACTTGATGGTTATGTTGAGTTCTTCAAGTAAGTCACACAAGTCTTTGCACTGCACAGTCATTTCTTGGTTTTGTTGTGCAACCTGTGGAGAAACAAAGGAACAAACCAAATAATCTGGATTGGAGCCAAATTATACATGTGAGTAAAAATGATGGGATTAAAACACTTCTTTTCAATAAAAAGCAACCTGGCACTTCCATCTTCAGTTTACAACTCAAATCGAGATAATCAGTTCAGGTACAGAGTTCAGGGATGTCCCTAAGCCAGCAATCTGTCTTGTCTGCAAGTAGTGCAGCTTGATGAGATGTGGGGGGCCAACTACCTTCCTATGGACCCTCGGGGTGCAGGGGTGGATCTAGGATTTTGCAGAACGGGGGATTTGCCAGGGCAGGTGTGGTTACAGGTTTTTCAGAAGGGTGGTTAAATAGACCAATGGTTATTGTAGGTTTTTAGGGAGATGGTAGTCGCTTTATCACTTACGTCGGGTGCATAATTTAAAAAAAAAGATGAAAATAAAGTTTATTATGTAAACATAGCGACTATGACAGGGAATTCCTCACGTTGTTTGGTGGCTAAGGGGGGTGTTAAGCGTCATGAATCCCACCCTCATGGATTCGCTACTGGGGTGCTATTTGTCGGGAAACTGACTTCAGGCGAAAAATTTAGTTCTCTCTGCGGATGAAAGCTGGTGATCGAGAAAAGTGCCCTGAGTTTTTAAGCGAATATCGAAGTGCCGACAGACTGAGAAAGTATACAGAAAACGAGTTTAAATTTAAAAAAAAATAAAACGTAAAAAAATATAATCGTATCGACGTGTCTATGTAGACACGCCTATTTCGACACACCTAATTCTTGGAAAATACAGCACGCTTGCTCCGTACAAAAATCATCTGGCTAACCCACTGTCAGGACCATGTTTTAACCACAATATTTACCTCATCACTGGAAACAATTGAAAAGAAGGTTGGGAAATAGATAGCGTGCCTACTTACCAGACAGAACCTATCAATAATCCCATCAAGACGATAGATTTCCTCTTCTGCTTTCATAAGATTACTTGCAAGGTCATTTGCCTAGAAAAGAGGCAACGTTTACTCCTTTGTAATCTTAGTTTATTCTCTTTTTGTAAATTTAGTTTATTGCCAAGACGAAAAGTAGCGAAACAATCTTTGAACTGTCTGAAAAAAGTGCAGTCGATTTCATTTGCTCGGTAGCAAAACAAGAAATTCTAGACAATGGCTTCAGGTACGTTAGGCACAAATCAGCAAAATTTGCTGGAATTGTGTTGACAAATAGAGTTGAACAGGAATTGCAGTATTAACGAACACCAAAAACATTTTACCTTGGTTTCGAGTTTGGCTCTGTACTGTGTAAAGGACTCCTTTTCCATTTGGGACTTGGCAAAATTGTCTCTTAACTTAGCATAATTAGAATAATTAATATAATTTTGCATAGTTATAATTTCACATAACATAACAGGCATAATTTACATAATTTATTTTGTTTTGATAGGAGACCCCGTTTCAGCGTGCAATTTTACAAACAACTTACGTTTGGGGTGAAAAAATTGTTGAATTGCTCTGATGGGTGTCAGTGGCGTAGGAACGGATTTGATTTTGGAGAGGCTAAAGTCAGCATATACATTTACACCCTTGGAAGAATAATAGATTTTTAAAGCCTCTCAGAACGCTACAAAAGTCATCTGTGCACTCAAATTAATGTTATTTGTTCTCGATTGATAAGTCTCCTTTCCATTCAAAAATATGATTTTCTATTACATACAAAAATATAGTTTTGTTGGGTTTTTTTGGGTTTTTTTTGTTTTGTTGTTTTTTGAGACGCAGTGCTCATAAGCACTAAAACCCGATGTCCGACTGATACAGTCATTAAAAATTCATGAGGGAAATACAAACGAAAAGCATAACCGTATCGGATCTATATATGTGATAAAGATACATGTGCCTTTATACGTGAAGAAGTTCAATTTTCTCGGCTTACGAAAGATAAATTTCCAAACTTTCTTCGCGAATTAGCTTATTAAGAGGTGAATTTCATAAGACATTTAAAAAACTCACAGTTTGTGCTTTATCGGATCTAAAACACTCGGCCATCGCCTCGTGTTTTAAATCCCGATAAAGCACTCCTGCTCGGTTTTTGAATATTATATGAATATATATGTATAACATATAAATATAAACATACAATATATAAATATATAACGTATAACATGTGTTGATGTATGCTTTTTTACCTCACTTTGTAACTTGAATTTTTCTAGGAGCAGCTCTGTGAAACTTTCTTGAATGGTCGTCTCTCTGGTGACGAGATCTGTTTCTTCCATTCTTTCTACGGTTGCTCGGAGTCTTCCCATGGTCTCGCGTCGAAGGATTCGTACGTTTTCTTTTAAACCCTTGTTGAGGAAGAACAATTAGTGCCTGACGAGAATGCAATCTTTGATTGTTTTGGAAATAGTGTCCAGCCTCAAACTCATTATTCATACCTCAGTCTCAGTTTCTTGTTCTATGAGCTGGCAGTATCTGTCACTCAACTTTCCCACACGATCTTCTGATGCCTGGAAGTTCCGTTCGGTGACTAGCAGTTCAACTTTGAGATTTTCGATTTCTTGTTGTTTGTTGCTGTTTTCACGTTGGAGTTCCTTGAGTGAACCTTTCCCGAGCTCCAGATCTTGCTTCAAGATTGAAATCGTTTTTCCGTACTTATGTGTTGTTTCTTCCAGGACGTTTTCTAAACTGGCTCTTTGGTTTAAAGATTAGATAAAGAATTAAAGCCGGGAGCATAAATGGTCTTTTTTCATGAGAAACAACCAAAGTAATGTTTTCCAGTACTTACATTTTATCTTGGTACTCCTGAATCTGAGCTTTGTCCTTGGCTGCTTTCCCACGTGTGCGTTCCTCTATCTCATTTAGAAGTTCACTGATACTTACGGCACGGTCCACTAGGGTGAGGTCGCGTGAATCATGGCGAGCATTTCTTGGTGAATTGTCACCGACTGGTTTGGCTTTAAGCTCTCTTTCTTCTTCTTCTTCATCTGGTGACTCACTGGCTTTGGTCTACACCAAATGAATGAACCAACATATTAATGAGTGAATACAATTTGGAATGTAAATTGTTTAAAGGGTGACTTTATGCATTTGATATAACAAACCATTCCCCCATTTATTCAAAAACGTGAGCTCATAGTTGTCCACACTCACCAGGCTCAACTCTTTAACCGCCATCTCACCAGAACCTTACCCACTACAATACCCTTACACGCTTTCATTTTCTTCCTCTTTCATTTATTTTTTTCTCTCCTTACCGGCGTAACAGCGCTGGAAACGGCTTCCAGCACCGAACAAACAAGTGACGGCTTGTAATCCTGTAAGGCAGAATATGAACCACATCTGTCGCTGCTTTTTATCTTCTCTTCACCTACTTCAGAAATCTATGGAAAGACGAACGCGACGTATAAATATTATCTTTACCAGTAAATTCTGGTCATCATGTACGTTATTAGGCTGTCTACTAAATGAGATCTTATGCATAAGGTATTTAATGGTCTGACACAGAACTATCTAATTTATTGGCAAAAAGGCCAGAACAACATAACTATTTACTTAGAGGTCGAGTTTTCAATTTGATCTCACCAAAATCAAGAACTGATTTTGAAAAACGTTGCATATCCTGTAGTGGAGCTGTGTTATGGAACTCCGTTTCGAATTCTGTTAGGGAATTCAGTTCGCTTATTAGATTTAAAAAAGTAATAAATGATCAGGTTTAATTATTTTTTTCTTAATTTACTATTAGTATGTTTAGTTGTAATAGTTAACAATAATAAGATAGTAGTAATAAGATAGTAATAATAAGAGTGTGAATATACATTATTACCAGTTATCTATATGTTTTTTTTTCTTATGTTAACTTAGGTATCTGCACGGCCAATTTGAAAATCAGCTGGGTTTTTTTTAATATCTTTATATGCTGAACGTAGCTACCGTGGATAAACAATTTTTAATAATGATGATAATAACGATAATAATAACAATAATAATAATAATTACCACTGAAAAATCAACGTGCGACAACAACAACAACAATTAATACTAATAAAATTCAATAGAGTTGAGTAAAAAAAGCCGGCTGCAATCTTATAGCCAAACACTTAAGATTTCTGCCGTCTTTAATCTCTTACGTGCATAGGGAAATATGGTTCTTTCTACGAAGTTTTCATATGTCTAGGTTGGTAAAGCCCATTTAATGTAATGTCTGATCTCTTTTCTTGTTCAATTAAAAAGCTAAGGAAACTACATAACCCACCTTTTCGTCAGCCGGCAGTTTGCTTTCTTCCTTGATGGTTTTAACCATTGTAGTAAGTCGATCCCAGGCCTCTTCTAACACTCGCGACACAGCTGTAAGCTCCTTTTCTTGTTCCAACATGACGAGATAAGCCTGGGACTGAACTGAGTTGAGCTCATCTTGAACCTCCGCCAACTGAGATCTAGAGAAAGTCAAGTCGGAAGTTGAACTCACCTGTGTTTTGTAAGTAGCAACAACGAACAAGCTGGGACTGCAATCTCATAGCGCATAATTTGTAATCGTGCGCAAATTATTACTACGTACACATGAATGTAAACTGTTGCTGCTTGAAAATTACGGCAAACAGATGACAAAGCTTTTAAATTATAGTAGTGGTAGGCTTTTAAATTGTAGTAGAGTGTAGAAATTGTTATTTTCTCAAAAATATCAACCGGGAAGATCAAATGTTAACCACATACAAATTATGAGCACTATATACGACTATTAAATGCGCATTATGTTGAAGTATGGTAACTGAAATTAAAACTTATGTCCATGTGCAAATAGTTTCTCTTTCTATTTCAACCACAATTTACCACTACTTGTGAAAATTATGTCTGCACTTACAACTATCGGAAATAATACTTCAGTTGATTTTTGTAATAATGACAAAGTAAAAAAAAATTTTCTTAAGTAGTGTCAACCCATTGAACTAAATTCGACTGATATCCAGCACTTCATATTGTATCCAATAAAGGCTGAAGTGAACAAAGGGGATGGAAATATGTCAATATTTGCAACGCAAAAAATTACCTTAAACCCTGCATGGTTTCTCTGAGGTCTTCATACTGCTCAGTTTTCATTTCCAGAGCTTGTCTTGTTGCATTTAGTTCAGTGGTGCGTTCTTTAACCTGCCAAAAAACACCATATATTCAGATGTAAGTTAGCGACGGCAAACTTTCTACTTTTTTTTCAGTATGATGAAAGAAATTTTCGACCGTCGGAATCTTAAATTTTTTTGACTCAACCGGGTACAATGGCGGAAAATGCAACTCTTAGGCCGGGGATCAAATCACCACGGGATCTAATCCGCGGGGGATCTCGTGCGAGAGAGTGTCGACGAATGAAGCACACACAAGCACAAAAGTAAGATCGAGATTGTTCACACAAGTGAGGCAAGCACAGGCCTAACCAGCAAGCCTCTGTTCGTTTCTTGTTTCACCCCAGTTCACTCATTTGTGCTTGCAATTAAGTTCGCTTCACACACGTGAAATACACTTTACTGTCAAATTGACCTCAAAAACGGGAAAAAAGATTATTATTTGATGCGCCGAAGTAAAGTTCAAATCGATTTTCCAAGGACCCTGGATGTAGGAAAAGATTGTACTTATTTCATATTTGAAGGATTGTACTTATGCATAAAAGTGAAAATAATAGTAGAGATCTGAAATGGAAAAAAGATATTTATTTACCAAATGTTCAAGTTCAAGGGTCGTTTCCTCCAGACCTTTCCTTTCTTGTTCCATAAACTCCATGTTTTCTTTTTCCTGAGACTGAAAAGCCTGCAACGTCAAAAAAAATTAAATTGAATTTGTATTTAAATTTATTAACTAGACGAGCAACAGGCCATTTCTGAAAATTCCATCATTGACTTATTCAAACTCAAACATCAGACAAAAAATTTGAGAAAAACAATTGAAATTGTTTCGTGGCTGAGAAAGATAAGGTGAACTTCGAGTGTGTTTGTCATCTAAATCGGCCATCAAGTTGAGTTTTAAGGTTCAAAGCTTATCCCAGCCCTAATGCTTTCATACCGGAAGTAATATGTACAATGTTCGCGGCTGACATGTATGGGATTTGCAAGGCGAGTTGTGGACGTTGGCCGGCGTAAAATAATAAAGTATGCTTAACAGCCTTGTAAATAATGCAGTATTTATAGAAATCAATAAAGTATGTTTATCAGCCACATAAATCATACAGAATGTGCATAAATAATAAAGTATGTTTAAAAGTTTGGCTTTTGCGCAGGCGCCGTTGCCTTGGCGAATAGACCAATCAGTCGTCTTTCCCCTTCAGTGGAAAAGCCCGCGAAAAACAAGCTAGTTTGCTGTTTTACCAACGTCACTGTCATTGTAAGGAGATTGAAATGTCCAAACCAAGAAATTCTGTCGCGGTTCCGCATCAACCGGTCCTGGAAAATATTTTCGCCTCACCATGGAACAAAAGCGACGTTATTTTGGTTGTTCAAACCACTGAATTTCACGTCCATCGCTCCATTCTGACGATGCAATCACCGGTGTTTGAAGCCATGTTGAATGGAGATTTTAAAGAAGCAAATCAAGAGAAGATAACCTTACAAGGCAAAACCGCGGCGGTTATGTTACAGTTCCTTAAGCTTCTCTATCCAGAAAATATGATCAAGAAACCCTTAGTTTCCTTCAGTAGCAAAAGTATTTTCAACATACTGGCTCTTGCAGACGAGTATCAGGCAGTAAATGTGATACTTCAATGCCTCAAAAAGACAAAAATCACTTCAGACAACGTCTTCCAAATCCTCCCGTATGCCACCAAGTACGATCAAACTGCTCGCAAGAAATGTATTGAGGTGCTCACACAGTCTATCCCGATTAAACAGTTGGAGCCAAAGTTGCCTAAATTAGAGAAGGGATTCATTATAAAGATACTGGTCGCCAGATGTAAATATCTTGAGCAAATGAATGATCTCCAGCTAAAACGTGAACATATGTGGCGACGAGGAAGTATGGACATGTTCTAGATGTCTATTTTCGTCGGAAAAGAAAACTTGAGAATTGTCGACAAACGTAAAAAAAATCAAAAAAAAAAAACGTCATGGAGCAATATAAAGTTTACAACCCTAACCAACACAGTTTTAATAACTTGAGGGTAACCTTGTTGAATTCTTGTTATTTTACAAAGATTAATTATTAGAATAGAATTACAGCAGTCTTAAGGCATTTTACATTGGTACTTTAAGTTTCATGTTGAATTATGAGGAGATCAATGAAGGAAAATTGGTGTTTATTGTTAACAAATGAATGAAACATTACTTGAGTGTTGTCGTGTATTTTGCACATCAGAGCTACTGCTAGTGTCTGCAGTTGGTTGCAAGGTCCCAGACAGTACAGAATTGCATTTCTTTTGTCTTATGTTACTTGACAGGACATTCAACCACTTTATTTGCAATAAAAGTTAACCAAAAAGTGAGCTTACAATACGCCTATATAATTATACCAAACTGTACTTCAAAGACTAAAGAGAGGTATTACTAAACATTGAACACTCTCCCCTTATACTTTGAAGTCATGGTTTCCACTTTCTTTTCACTTCTTTTTCTGCATTTGTCCTGTGTTAATTTGTACAGCTGCTAGTTAAAATTAAACTCCATTTCTCAAATGTTTGATAATTCATTTCTTGTCTCAATGCCCAAAATATCTTGCATGAAATTTATCAAATAAATTGACGTTTATAGATAATAATAGTAATAACTATAATCTTATTCATAATCACCAACACTGACACTAACATTGTTACCAACACTGACACTAACACTATCACTAATGCTAACACTGAGGCTAATAAACTCACAAAAAGTGGATACCTCTCACAGTTCTTGACTGTTGAGTTGAAAACAAAAAAAAATTGCAAAAACTGACATGTTTTTGGACTTTTGGTTTCCTCAGTAATTTTTTTATTTCCTTGTCTACGAATCAGTTAAATATTCCTTGATTTACAGACTGGGAGGTCAATTTGGCCGACTGAATTACGTTTTGAGATGTTCCACCTCTCACACCCCTTTTAACTACATCCCCCTGGTGGGACGAACTTTTAGGACTAACTCCACAGTAAGGACCTGGGCTTGAGTGTTCATATCCCTCGTGGATTGGTGAAAACCCCGCCAGCCCGCGCAAATCAAGCGAACGTAAACGAAGACTTTTCCGTGTTTTATGACTTCGTCAGTGAAATGTTGAAAACAAAGAATTTTTTTGTGGTCCAGCCAGCTCCAGTAAAGGAGAACGTGTTTGCCAAACAGTGGAAAAAAAGTGATGTTGTGTTGGTGGTTCAAGAAACGGAATTTCACGTGCATCGCTCCATTCTGACCATGCAATCGCCAGTGTTCGAAGCCATGTTTAATGGGCATTTTAAAGAGGCGAACCAAGAGAAGATTACCTTGGAAGGCAAAACCTCTGAGGACATGCTGCAGTTTCTTAAACTTCTTTATCCACCAAACATGATCAAGAAACCATTGATTCCATTCTGCGGCGAAAATGTTTTTAAAATACTGGTCCTTGCTGACGAGTATCAAGCCGAGGATGTGCTGAATCAATGCCTCGAGGACACCGAAATCATACCAGACAATGCTTTTCGACTTCTTCCGTATGCTATCAAGTACAACCAGTCGGTTCGTGAGAAATGTATTGACGTGATCAAACGGCGCATCGCAATAGACAACGTCGAGAAAGAGTTCTCAGAGCTGGACAACAAGCTCACTCAGGAGATACTTACAACGAAGTGCCGTTATCTTGAGTCCATTGCATTGAGAGGAATGGACCTGTTAATCTCCTTACTGAGGAAAATGGTCTTAAGCGATTCCCCGGATTCATGTGGTCAGAGCTACAATGCAAAGTGTGGACATTTTCTTCATGTTTCTAATTTTCACCGGGCAAGAGGCTGTGAAAATTGTTTACTTGAATACAAGCAACAATTCATCGAGAAAGCAATGAATGGCGCGAATGGGCTTTATAACGGCATATCTGACCAAGAGAAGATGCTTGATCTACTAAAAGACATCATTGACGTTGTGCAGTAAAATCGAGAATTTTCTGTCAAAACACGTTGTGAATCGATGTAATATTTCTTTATGGTTCATTATGGTATTGAACTTAAACATTTACTATGCATGCTATCAAGCTCATTAAATAGCAACATAGGCAGGGTCCTTGTATACTAAACACATAATACAGAACCTTTGTATGATTACTCAGGTGATTATCAAAAATAGTGGCTGGCCAAAAATTATATCATATCTATTGATATTCACCCAGAGGTGAGTTTTCCCAAGGAAAACATTGCTGCTGCAGACTTTATGATGTAGACTAAATGTACCTACCACAATTTGTTCTTCCAAAGAACAACACTTCACTTGATTTTTCTTGGCTTCTTCCCTGATCTTATCTTGTGCATCAACTGTTGCCTTGGCTTCACCAAGCTCCACTCTGAGGTCACTAAGTTGTGTTTTCATTGACTCAAACTCACGACACTTGATGTTATGCTCTTCAACCAGATTATTCATCATTTTGTCCAGTGCTGTGTATGACTGATGCTGAAAGTAAAAGCAAAACGTTATAATTCAAATAGTGTTTTAATCCTTTCTGAAAAATGATATTCAAACTGGTGATGGTAACATCCAACTTATTTTATTTCTGGCCTATATATTACTTGACCCTTCAACCAACAGTCATACAGCTTTGGAAGTTCTTAGCCAAACTTTGAGAAACTTGGTAGTTGAAGGGTTATTGCATGGAATAAAAATGAATTGCAACAGCATAGAAAATACAATGTTAAAACAGTGGCAAGGTAAAATGTGGTCTACTCTTTCAAAAGTCTGGCAAAAAGTTGGTAAAAATGATGGAAAAGGAGAAATATTTTGCCTCACAAACTGAACTATTACCTCTGCATTGTACTTGGCATACATTCTTCTTAAATCTTTTTGCAAGTTGTCTGCTTCTGATGCTTTCTATTGAAGACATTTAAAGTACAAGATTATTCCTCTCTAAAAATCTCATTATCAATTATACATATATGTAACCACAGGAAAGTACATGCATTATGTGTCTTTATAACTGATCAATTAAGAAATGACAATTTTTCAAATTGTCAGTGCAAAGGTCTCCAGAGGCAGAGGATAGGACAAACTTTTGTTTCTATTCAGTAATATAGAAGTTACAGATTAATTTCTGTCTGCTGAAAGACCCAAGATCAGTACACCTGGTTAGACCACACCTCAGGTTAAGTACTTCTTGAATTGGTAACAAATCAAACATTCTTTCTGGGTTAGTAATAATGCACCAGTGATGGTAAGATATTTTCTTACATGGGTTCAGCTCATCCAGGTGTATCAACAGTGAAACAGTTACCTTGGCATAAAAGGCAATCTGCTTTTCTTTCAACAACAAGTCTTTGTTTAATCTCTTCATACTGTCTTCATATTCTTCAACAGAGTAAGGCTAAAAAAAGAACAATATTCATAAAATAATTTGCACTGGAGAGTCACATTACATTCCAACATGTAGTCTAGTGTCAGAATAAAATTCTGAAGTGCACCATTGACCCTTAAGGGATTACTATTACTATTAGACCATGATTTTGAATTAAAATTGATTTTGAAAACCACAGACATCAAAAATGACTTGAGCACTATGCAGGTACACGACATTTCAGTCATCACCAACAACACTCTCTAAAGTTCTCACACTTCAGCAATTGAATGCAAAACAAGAAAACAAATTAATCTCACCTTTTTCAGCTCCATTTGATAGTTTATTTCTAGGGCTTCTTGAAGTTGTTTCTGTAAGCAGTCAATTTGTTCTTGTAAAGCTCTGCTCTCTTTCCCTGCAGAACCCCTCAAATCCTTCAAAAGTAACTCAAGATCCTCCACCTTACAATTCAGTTCATCACATTCAGTCCTCAAAAGCTCATTGCTTATTGCAGCAGATTCTAGTTCTGACCTGAGGCTCTCAAGAGGTAATCCATTGATTATTTCAGGGTGAAGAGCAGCTACCAAAGGAGAGGTTATTATTGCTGCATGGTAAGTTTGTACTGGAGACATCATTGTATCTTGGTCAACCAGTTCTACAGGAGTTACTGATGTTGCAGAATCAGTTTGTATGGTAGGAGTGATGGAGGTTTCAGAACTGGTTTGTCTTACAGGAGTAATTGATGTTTCAGAATCCATTTGTTGAACTGGAGTCATTGTGGTCTCAGAATCAGTTTTTCTTAATGGAGTCATCATTGTCCCTGAATTGATATGTTTGGTAGGTTCAGAACAAATATTAATTGCAGTCATTGAGGTCTCAGAATTAGCATATGTGATGGGAGTCATTGAGGTATAAGAATTGATTCGTTTTGCTGGTGATAATGTTTTGGAACCTGCTGGACTGACCTTAGTTGCCAAAACTGCTACAGAATTTGTTCGTCCACTGCATGAAGATGGTAGTGATGGATCACTCTGTATGTCCTTTGCTGCTTTCAGCAGAACTTGTTCAACAAACAATGAAACCTGTTCATCATCACACAAGTTTTCTGATTCTTCTGTTGTTTTGTTATACATATTGGTTACTTGAAGAAAGCCTTTCTGGTCTTGTTTTAAAACATTCACTTCTGTCTTCAACTTTGCAATAATGCCACCTTGCTCAATAAGATGTCTCTCCTTCTCAGCTATACAAGACTCATATCTCTGCAAAAATAATAACTTTTTCAATAAATATAACTCATCATGAACTTTACATCGCATAAGTAAATTTAAGTAGCTTGGGATTTTCAAAATGTTGGACCATGGTGGAGCACTATCAATTTTGATTTAATAAACCATTTGAATATCCCTTTTTTTAAAAGAACATTAACAAGTTGAGAATGAATGGCCATTTTAAAGATGAGTAGTTTAGACTTCTGACCCCAGGAAAAAGTTTTAGATCCCCAGGTTTACTTTAGTGTAGATAGATAGGTTAGGTAACTAGTTAGGTCAGGTTTGTAAGCTGGTAATGTAGGTTAGGCAAGTAGGTTGGTAGTTTGGCTGGAAGGTGAATACAAGGTAGGATCTGGTAAGTAGGAAGGATGGTGGGAAGGCAAATTGTTGGGTAGGTGGTTTATTCAGAAAGTGGTTATGGAGATGGATGCAGGGATTTCCCAAGGAAAAATTTGATTATGGATCCTGGTGGGTCAACACCAGGCTGCACTTTCAAGTGAGACCTGTGTTCTAGGTTCACACATGATACAAAGATGCAAAATTCTTGTCCTCACTACCATCCTGAAATTCCTTGTTGATTTATACCATCCATTATCCATTGTTTTTGTCTTGATCACTTAAACTGCTGAAGTAACCTCAGTAGTCAGGTCAAGTCTTTGTTTGATATGGAAAACAAGTGTGTTTTCATGATGCCAGGTAGTCGCATCAATAACACTAAGCACACCACCTGCTGAATAGGGTCTAGGGAGATCGTTGGGATGGCATGGGTTAGTTAGAAGGTATTAGCATGCAAAGGACTGGGAAGGTGTGCAAGAGAATATGTGGGTTTTCAGTTAATTAGGTTGGTATGTAAATATAGGTAGGCTGACCATTAACAGTTATGCAAGCTATGGCATTAGTTATTGTAATTTTAATATCAAGCAGAATTGTAATGTCATGGTATACCAGAATACAACACAATGCAAAGAAAGTTGGGTAGGTAGGAGTTGGTGGTAGAAAGGTTGGTGGGCTGGCTGGTGGGTAAGCATGTGAGCTAGGTTAGTAGACAACAGATAGATATTAGGTAAGTTACACTTTTCCTTCTTGCCATTTGTTCTTGGCACTAAATTAGCTCATATATTATAATACCACCTAATTGAACGTGCTGTAACCCGGAATTGTTAATTTGATAAGTTATTTACCTCTCTCATTTTGTTCACTGTTTCAAACACCTTCTCTCTCAACATTTCATTTAGTGCTTGGCCTTGTTTCCACCCTGTCAAACTATCGTCTTCAAAAATGGACAGTCTGTCAGTCAAACCAGCTGAAGTACTCGTCGTTTGTGTCACAGTTTCTTCATCAAACACTGAATAAACTTTCGATAGACGCAGAGGAACGCTTCGACGTTTTGATTTCCTCCTAGAGTGCTTCATAGAGCTTGGAGTAAGACTTGACAATTTTTGTCGGGGTGTCTTCTTCACAAAACCTGGAGGTGTTCCTTCGATAACAGCGTTCTGAGCGATCATTCGGACAGTTTTCAGGGGCTTTCGACCAGGAGTTGTGGCCAAAATCTACGACATGGAATTTCTATTAAACATTTATTCCGTAATATTTAATCCACAATTTAATCGCACTGGAAATATTTCAGTTCACAACTTACCTCCCCTTGAATGTTCTCCTTGTCAAACATAGTACTTGTCAACATTTTGATTTAAAATGAGTAAAAGTAAGTGTGATTTACTATCAAACTTAGCTCACGCAAGAAGTGATACAATACAACGTTTTGAATTCAGCGTCATGAACACTTGCCTCTCATTGGCTGAAAAAAGTAGTACCCAGGCCCCCGTCTTTACTCGAATGCTTGGGCCAGCGCTGGAAAGAATGGATTGAGTGAAAGAAGGAAAGGTAGGAAGAAAGAAAGAATAGAAGGAAGAAAGAAAGGAAGAAAAAAAGAAAGAATGAAAGGACGAAAGAAAGTAAGGAAAGAAGGAAGAAAGAAAGAAAGAAAGAAAGAAAAGAAGAAGAGATGGAAAATGAGCATGGAGAAGCAAGAAAAAAAAAGGAATGGGAAGACTAAAATGCGTATAATTGCATATATATTAGAGGGACACGAAAAAACTTTTCAAACTCTCGTTAACATTGTCTAAACCGTTACTAAAAGCATGGAACTAGTGTTGTAAGTCTAAAATCAGATGAGTATTTCCTTGTAATGTTCCCACAAACTTTTTCTTTCACAGTGAAACGGAGAAATCAAGGGGAAAGCGAGGTAACCCATTCCTTGAAGTTGTTTCGAAATTCCGTCCAGTCTTCGATCTCACTCTCAGCTACATTATGGGTCGGGATTGCTGGGTCTTGAACAATTGGTGGAACAAACGTGTTGGGAAAGAACTTTCTAGGATATTGCGCCACAATGTAATTGTCTGTATCCCATGATAACCTAAAGAGATAACGATGTGATTAATAATGAGCACAAGCAGTGTCTTCAACCGTCATGTTTTCTCATTGAAGTCTAGTTTCCGAATGATGGGATGGTCAGAAGTAATGGTTTACGGTTCCTTTATCCCATAAATAGGTAGTTTGTGTAGAGGGACATAAGCGTATCGTCATGCTTTCTTCTCACATAATTCCACATATTGTCAACGAAAAAGCCATTTTGTTCTTTCTACTATTCATACTTCATTGTTCAATCATACAGAAACCTCGACGTCTTTTCGTTTTGTTTGAAAGTTTCACTTTACTTTACATTTTCTTTTTCTTTCCCACATTTAAAATTGGTAAGTCAAGTGCATGCAGCTCGGAAATATTTCACTCCCGTATTCCTGTACCTAACAAAATCTTCTAGGAAGTTAGTTTTCTTGTTCCATGGAAGTAATCACCTTTCTGATCTAAATTATGATCCGAGGTAAATAATCTTTTCCTACTTACTCTAGGTTTTCGTCGTTCACCATTTCTGCGATTTCCATTAAGACATTCAAATCTGCCGCCGATTTCTCGCTCGTTTCTCTGAAGTATCAAGACAAATGATTAAATAACAAACACACAAATAAGTGAATAAGTGAACGAATAAAATAAATGAATAAATTTACAAACAAATAAATAAAAAAAGAACAACTTACGGTTGGACAACCTCGTAGGCTCGAATAACGAGAAGAGAAAGTAAATAACTACTTGGCCTTGATCTGGAACTCCACTCGACATTGTTGCGCCATTTCTTCACGACTCGAATCAGGTCTTTACACTTAACGAAAGAAAAAGAATGATAGCATAGTACACTAAGCTGGCAGTGGAGGAGCCGTTTCATTTGTATCAAAACATACAATCGACTAACCCATTTTATGTATTCATCACATTTTACTCAAAGCGGTTCGGCGAAACCAATTCTGATGTGTATCACTGAGAACTGTTCACTTTAGACATCTCTATCATACCTTTTCATCTTGGTTTGAGATAAATTTTGCTTGAAGTTCGCATACGCTGTTGATATAACTATAAATATTCAAAGAAATTGATAAACTGATGAGTGGTTGCATTGATAGAACAATCTTGCATGTTGAAAGCAACGGCAGGCTATTAAAGAAGCTAACATTGATCTCTTAACTCTTTCCTAGAACGATGTGTCGATGTCTCATTATTATCATTGGTAAAATGACCTGGCGTTAGCCAATAGCCATAATAGAATAATAGAAGACTTATACAAAAGAGAAGGAGTTAAGGTAACGAATGGTGCATCGTTACTATTAGGATGTAAACCATCAGCTGAAACAATCACTCGGTGTCCATACAGCTCAAACTATTTTGTTCCCTGGAAAGAAACTTTAGTCTTTGTTTTACGAGAACTCAGATGACAAGCAAACGTTCTATACCTCGACAACCAGGCACTCACTTATGAACCTATGACCAGTTAAATTTACTCCAATCATTGTGTTTCAAGTCTGAGATGGGGAGTGAAGTTTACATACGTATGCAACCCGTAACCCTCCATATGGCCATATACCCCCTGGTGAGATCCTGATCTTACAGATGCTGTATGAGCGAGGCTTACTTATTGTACAAGGCTTATACTCCTGTTGACCATTAAGAAGCCACAGGGACTAGGATAGTGAGTAAAGGCTCGTTATTTAAAACTTGTAACAATCTATCATCAACTGGCCAATACTGTGGCCTCTCAGCAACCCACACTGATTAGTTTTTCGTGTTGAATGAACCGGGGGTGGCGCCAGAGGGGAGCAGAGGGAGATACAGCCCCCCCCAGTCGGGGAACGTTAGCCCCCTGTCAGGGAAAAATTAACATTTCGTCCGGAAATTTTCACCAATGATAACTCATCTATATATTGGACAAACTGTGAGCACTTTTTATTGATTTAGCATGCCAAGAAAGATAATAGACTCTTCATGTCAAATCTAAAAGTAAACTGTTTCTTGCCAGTTGTTGTAATTACTCCTGCAAAAAAACCAATTTTTCAACCTTCAAATAAGGAAATTATGAAGAGGTGTGGTCCTGGACTCTCTGATTTAGCCCCCCTGTCGAAGACGTCAGCCCCTTCGTCGGGGAATTCCTGACGCCACCACTGGAATGAACATTGGAAGGTTAAGATGTCTCAAGTAGTACTTTGGCACACCGTGCTCATGCAACAGACTTACTGTATCTGAACATCAGCAGGCTGTTTCATGCACATCTGATAGAGAGCCTGGAAACCACCACAAGACTCCCAGTCATTGATGGGAAGAAGTACCACATCAACATCTGCGCATTTGAAGTTGACTGCTGACTTAGTGGTAACAAAGTCAGTGCATGGCGGGAGTGAGGTGTCGCTCTTGTCACGTTGTTCAAGAAGTGTTTTTATGGTGCTCACAATTGTGGGGAGCCAGCTATCATGGTCGGTGTGAGGAAGATCTGTAAGGTAAAATTATCGGGTAGGAATTAGAGAGGTAAACGAATAAGTTTCTTTTGAATTCTTGTCATGATTTTTTTAGCAAAAAACAGTTATCAAAAAGTCTTTGCTTATAAAATTACAAACGGTTTCTGTCTATTTTGGAATAGAAAAGGAAGAAAGGAATATCGAAGGCGCGGAAATGGGGTAAAAGTTTGACTAGAGCTGCGTTATGACGAGAAAACAACTTCTCATTCCCGAGTTACCCATTCCTTGGGGTTTAAAAGGACGTCCATGGCGAACCTTTCGTGGGTAAATTAGATTTAATTCAACTACAAATAAAAACTCATTTTCAAATGAAATATTAACAACCAGACCTGGTGATAAAGCAAACCAAGAAAGTGGTTCGAAATGACAAAGTTTTTTTATTTACTTTGTAATTATACACAACGTCACCTTTAATAGCAATTGCTAAATGGCATTCTTTTATTCCTTTAAGAGTTGTTTCCTGTCCAAAAGCACCGACCGCTGATACTCGAGTGATATTAAATGGTAGTTTTTTCTAAAAGGAATCGAAATTCTCGTGATTATTTCAGACTTTATAAGTGCAACAAATGAAGACTGTTACTCTTAAGACGGACAACTCGTGGTACATACTGCTAAAAACTTGCGAAGTTTCTTCGCCACAGTTTTTTGAATTTTGATGTCGTTTTTCGATGGCTTTGCATTTCTTATTAACTGACGGAGGTTTCGTTTGAGAAGATTGCTTGTCTCGTCCTTTTAACAAACAAGAAAAACTTGGTAAAAAAGTAAAGTTTAGCTTAATTTCCTCTATTTCTTCTTTTCGATATCCATCAATAAACCTTTGTCATTTCTTATATACTCTCCTTATATTACTCCTATGTCAATTTTGTCTTCACTTTCAACTACTTCCTCATCTTCCTCTCTCTCAATCCACACTTCAATTTTAACCTTTATCTTCAGTTATGTTTATTCCTTCCCTCACCTTCTTCTTTGTCTCCTCCTCCATGTTCATATTCACCTCTGTTTTGACGTCTACATTGTCTTCATAACTTCGCCTTCTCACTTAACTTTCACCTTTACCTCTGCCTCCATCTTTATTTCAACCCCCAATCATTACAACAATCCCTGTGCATCCGCCACGCTTCACATCTTCCTCTACTTTCATTTAGAACTTCATAAGTATCTCAGACTCAATCCGGATATCTACCTCAACCTTGATCTCCATCATCATCCTTGCAAAATTTTACATATTTCAATTTCTACACCATTACCTAATCTCGTTCCTGTCCGTTACTAAACTAAATTTTTAACGGGTTCGCACCTCTTCCTTTCCGTCGACAATTTCGTCCAGATATTTCTCGGTTTCTTCCATTTCATTTTTCAAATGAACAATATGACCTTCTTGCTTGTTTATGATGCTATTTCTCTTTTCCAAAAGTTCTTCTTGCTCGGATATGATCTCATCCTTCTCAGCAAAAGCATTTTCGATAAAGTTTTCACTGTAATGAGAAACACAAAATCAAATAATGATTGTAATTTTAAGATATGACTTAAATTTTTACTGATATTTCCAGTTGTATTTAGACAATAGGTCAAAATCCTTCGAATTTTTGTTTTTTGTTTGTTTGACATGTTAATTTCTAGTCACTTTTCATCTTTAGGAAACGTCAGTAATCAAACTTATTATTCATTTATGAGAATTTAGTCAGTCAGTAAGCTGGGTTCCGTCATGCATGTGGAATCTGGTAAGCCGGTGATTAGATCAAACCATGTGTGTTTGATCAAGTATCTAATTCCAGGATTTAGAGACTCCAAGAGTTGTTCTGAAAGCTACTTAAAACGTGATCGTTTGAGTAGTATTTTCTGAAACTCGATCTGTGTATTTGACCACGATATCAAAACACTCGAAAGCAGTTAGCTTTCTCATTCGCTTCTTCGTGTTTTGATACTGTGGTCAAACACTCAAAATCGTGGTGGAAACAATACATGAAATTATTTTGTACTGTCTCCAGATATAGTTTTAAGTTAAGTTTTAAGAGTTTTAAATTAAAGTCTTGGTTTTATCATTCCACGACTTTACTGAAAAGGTGGGAAAAGTCTAGTACTTCTTTAAAAATTGACAAAAACCTCAGAAAGTCAGAGAAAGTTGGTATGTTAGGCAAAGTGCGGCTGTACTACTCACCATTCTTTCTCGAGATTTTTTAATCTTTGTTCCTTCTCTTCTCGCAGTCGTGATACACTTTGTTTGGTTAGGGGATCAAGCAAGGGATCGTACACAAGGTTGGCGTCTTCGATGAAAAGATGTACGCTAAGAAAGCCATCTTCATCGATGAAAATACTGTTCCTGTCGTGAACCTAGAAACAAAGACTGCAATATTTAAGTATTGTAGTTTTTCGTTCGAGTTCTTCTCCTGCCAAACTAAAAGCACATTTGTTCTCAAGAAAAAAGATTTTCTTAAAAACCGGTCCAGACGAAGAGTTCCTATCGCTTTATTTACCATTAGAGGTTCCACTCGTTGAAGAGCCTTCACGTGAATCACTTTGCTCAGTTCTTATTTTCACAGACTTTAGCCTCAGTCATATTGGCAAAGTTGAAAGTTTCTTATGCCAACAATCCTGTTGTAGATTGTTCGAGCAAAATTACCCTGGCTTTGCTCGTAGTAAGTTGCAATATTAGCTTGCTAATAACTCATAATGCCGGAACCCTAATATTCTCAGAATAATGAACTAATCACCTTCCCACCATACCTTGCTCATTTCTAAACTGGAAGTGATACAGCACTCGGCTTCGCTATAGCAAAATGAACTCTTTCCGGCCTCTTCCGATGACGAAACGACCACTGTTTCGGAAATATTTTCAAACGAGTGTACCACGGCTCGCCAGTAGATCTTTTTGAAATAAGGCATGTCATCCAAAGCGACGTTCTCGCCATTAGGATCGTATTTTAACTTAAAAACGACCTTTCCGTCTGGAGAAGATTTGAGGGACAGACCGAGAGGATTGTTACACTGATCCACTAAGTCTCTCCTGGTACACTCATCACCCTCTGTGTCCTTTAAGTGACTGGGGTCAATGCCCAAGTAAAAGTAAGGTTCAATCGACTTAATCTTCAATCGAATTTTCACTTTTCCGTTTTTGGCGACTTTCTTCAAGTCTTTGGTTGGCATGAATTTCTCGATTCCGAAGGTGTTACACGTTTCGTGGCATTCGTCAAAGAAATTATGGGAGATTTCACTTTGTTTGGCCTCTTTACTTCGACTGTGGAACGAGAACACGACTTTGTAACGAAGCAGTCCGACGTCTTCACAATGGAGGTAGACGGCCACGTGGTCGGTCTGGGCGGTCGCGCCTTTCTTGGTCGGCAAACCTTGGGGAAACAATACAATAGACCATCGACTGTTGCACAGAGAAAACTTTGGGCTTTTGACAAACTTATCCCCAGGCTTCAAATTAAATGCAAGCCTATTCTCGAAACTTGTTTCCACCATGCGACATTGTAATTCCACGCAAAGTGAGTCGTCGTTGACGAAACTATTATCACGCAAGAGTTCTTCCACCTCGGCCAACTTCCCCCAACCCACTCCACAGCCAGGTTTTGCAAAGTCGTCTTTCTCTTCCAAATTCCCGCGTCGAATCGACTTCGCCATCTCCTTCTTGTTTAAAACAGCCAAGGTAAAGTTTAACTTGCATTTTACACCCTTGACCAAGGCACCACCGCCTAACCAACGTAAAAATACTCCAAAATATTTTCCTTTTATACCTGCTTGTAATTTCCACCGATGTCCACCAAAGTGAAAAGGTCTCGAATACTGTTCTGAGCCGAGGAAGGAGAACTTTTCAACGATGAAGACATACGTATGCAAGCCTCTCTCTGTGAGTTTCGAGTCGTACAAACGAATTGACATTTCTCTTGGAATAGTCGAGTCGAGAAAAGCCCCGTGACAGGATTGCTTGGGCTGGATTAAGAATTTTTTTTCAAATATATCAGTTCTTTGCTATGGTGTAGAAGGTTCTCTTTCTGGAAGATCCACCGAGGATAGTTGTAAACAAGGTAACGCTGTTCAGAACGGCAAGTGTTAACAGGTCGATTTTAATCGCTAATGAACCAGCAGCCTGAACCACGGAACTTGAGACATTCCTCATCAAGGAACTTGTCAAATTCCGCCAAGTTTTCCTAAACAAGAAAGTTGCATTGGATGGATTTTTAGAGATTTCTCGATATCTAACTTATTTGCGTCAAAAAGCTAGACAAAAAAAGTAAAGACAGAAACAAAACACAAAAAAACACATTCACACTTAAACAATATTGGCGAAAGCGTATTTCTGCTCGTAACCAATCAGCATGTTATCTGTAATTTTAAATATGCTGGTACACTATCGATATTCTAAATTTTCTTTTGCAGGGAAATAACTCTGACCTATCAACTATTTTAATTTTTAGAAGATAAAAAATTGAAACTGAAAGCTCCAGTTTTTAGCATGTGGTTATAAAGAATATTGTAGGCACTAAATTATTCAGCTAAATTAAAGGCACAGGAAGCAATAGAATTCAAGTTTAGAATTCACAGAAAGTGTTACGTTGTTCGATTGCTGAGAAAGCCAAGGCCATTTTTCCGACAAATTTTTCGAAGGTAGCAAGAAGACTGGAAACCAGCATACAAAAATATGCGGGAAAAGTGACACGAGCCGAGTGACAGAGATAATGGAGGATTGATTTACTTACGTTGAATGATTTATATGAACTAATATGTGGTTTTTACGAAGAGCTCTTCCCTCCGACACAACAAAAAGTCACTAGTTTACGTTATCACCGTCTAATTAGTTGGTCTTGGTGCGGTTTGCCGGTTAAAATCACAGGCAAGTGATGTTTCTTGAATCACTATTCATTTATAATGCTATTCTTTGATGTTTCCCGAGTAAATGTTTTGACCTTGTTCTGTTGTATATCTGCTAGTTCTGCTGTATATCTACTGAAATTTGTTGTTCTGATAGAAGAGGAAAACACAAAGAATGGTAGATTCTAGTTGCAGTGATCTAGACCGGTAAGTGAGAGCATTTTTATCGAAATTTTGCGTCATGATCCAAGTCTACAGCTGACTAGACAGAGAATTCATTGAAATCGTTTTTACTACTTCAAATTTTAGCCAGATTGAAAAGTTGCGTCGGTGCGAACTCATCTCTGAAAATGAGGTCAAACAGCTGTGTGGCAAAGCGAGGTATTTTGTTCATGTCAGCTTAATGAATTGCCCTCGAACAGTCTAAGTTCTTTGAACTGAGGATGAAATGTAAAAGAAATAGATCCTCCAGTAGCTTCGTGTATTTTATATTTACGGCTTCCGTTTTCACATGGATGTTATGCAGTCTTGTCAATATTTAAAGAATTACAGGATACTTTGTATAATTCTGGTAGCAACAATGTTTAATATAAACTGATCAAGGCCACTTAACAGAAAAGGTTGATTATAATAATTGTAATGGTAGTGACGATGATGATAATGGTGATGATAATGATGATGACCATATGATAATTATATGATAATCATATGATAATTATATGATAATTATAATGGTAGGCAATTACTGGACAAGGCTGAGCATGTACAGCTTCTTTGAACATTTTCTGCTAAGCTATAATACTCTACATTGCATTAAAATCTTCAACATTCTATCAAGTGAAATCTTTGTAGTAATTTGTCCATACTGAAAAATTTCTTAACAGTTTTTGAGTCTGGCTAAATTTTTCACATTTGGTTTTCAATGCAGGGAAATCCTTGTGGAAGAAAGCAATGTTCAAAGAGTGGATTCTCCTGTGACTGTAAGTACAGGTAATTTAGATTTTAAAAATGTCCAAAATCTTCTCGTGCATGGATTTAACTACCATGCAATAATTTTGTGATTTGTGGAAATAATGACACATGTTTTAACAGCTGAATAAAATCTCATTTTTTATGATACTAGAAACCAGAACTTTTAACACAAAATTATTTTTAAGACACACTGCAAATGTTTTATCATTAAAGGTGTGTGGTGACATCCATGGACAGTTCTATGACTTGAAAGAACTTTTTAAGGTAATAATACTTTATGATAATATGTATTAATATTTGATTGCTTGCATCAGCAAAGCCATGCAACATTTGGTTCTTGATAAATTTTTACATGAACAAGGTGGTCAGCATAATCACTGTAGAAAAATTAGAGCTCAGTGAAATCATTAGGCTTTTGAACACCAGCTTATCATTCAGTCACTGACAGAACTGACTGATTAGCTAGCCTCACTTACCAGTTATTATTCTTGACTGTTCTAGGTTGGAGGTGATGTTCCAGAGACAAACTATTTATTCATGGGGGATTTTGTTGACCGAGGTTTCTATAGTGTGGAGACATTTCTTCTCCTGTTAGCATTAAAGGTACAGTTTTGCTAGCCAGAGATACAGGGTATAACTTTACAGTGATCTTAATTCATTAAGCTAGCTTTCATATGGTAGGACTGTATAAATCCTTTGGCAACACTTATTTTTGCTTTTAATTTTGTATTTTGAAATGTTTTGTGATCATCTCATAAATTTAGGTTCGCTATCCAGATCGCATTATGCTTATCAGAGGAAACCATGAAAGCAGACAAATAACTCAGGTACTAATGCAATAAAATAACTATTTTACTTATACTAATGAATATATTTGGGTATACCTGTGATCCACAGAACAAAGAAAGTTGATCCTGAAACATTTTCAGGTTCTTACCTCTCTTTATCAAACAGGAACCAGATTTTTTATTTGGTCAAATTCAGCATCTGAAATAAAGCCATAATCATGAAGAAGTAATAAAAAATTGTGGGAAAAAGCCAGTTTGCCTGTATTTTGTTGGAACTAGCAAAATATTAGACATTCCTACTGTAAAAGAAACTGAGAGTTCTATTATTAAAGTAAATGCTGGAAGATGCAGTGAAAGAAAAACTGTATGTTGACAAGTCATTGGGTTGAATAAAGATAGTGCCCAGTTTTTGCTTGAGTTTGACAAGTTGTGTTTTTTTTTTCTTGTAGGTTTATGGATTTTATGATGAATGTTTAAAAAAATATGGCTCTGTTTCAGTGTGGAGATATTGTACAGAAATATTTGACTACCTTAGTTTATCAGCAATTATTGACAACAGGGTAACTGAATGTAGTCTTAAAAATTCTTCTCTACATAATTATCACAGAGACAGGCTCCCAGAACTGAAATACTTGTGAATACTATCTGATTGACATCACAGCAGTAGCATTGCATCACCTGTATCATGTAACCTTTTTCCTATAGATATTCTGTGTCCATGGTGGTTTGTCACCCTCCATTACAACATTAGATCAGGTGAGTTACAGTATATATGTCATAACTTTGCAGCAAGAGAACTGCATTGTGTTTTGTTTTTTTGCCAAGCCTGCTCATGTTGTAGGCCGTCCTTTGTTAACTTATCTCTTTAAGATACAATATAGGCTATTTAAGGATTGTTTCATCCTGTTGAAAGACCAAGAGTATTACTCTTGTATGAGGTGGATGTTGTAGACATGATAATGTGAAAAATGAAAGGTTTTAATTTATTTCATCTTCAGATTCGTTCCATTGATCGTAAGCAAGAAGTTCCTCATGATGGTCCCATGTGTGATCTTCTGTGGTCAGATCCTGAAGGTAATAAAAATTTAGCTGACAGCCAGGCAGACTTAGGATAAGACCTAATATTTTGACAAGAGTTGGCACTCCCACTCTAGTGAATGTTGTTAAACAATATCTTTTTGAAACAACTTTTGTTTAATAATTATGAGTTGGGAAACTGAATATAGGTAATGAAGACTTGAAATCTTGGACCATTGTTGACTGTTACGAGTGTTCAATGGCACAGTAATGAAAGTTTTCGAGTATAAACAAATATTGGTCAGATTACGATGTCCTAAACTAAGAAAAACATCATTTTCAGCTGAAGATAGTTCAAACAAGCCCTTGACCAAAATGTATGATGACATACTGTTAAAAGCAGAAAATAGACTTAAACAAGATAACAGTAGCTGTTTTTAACCCTTTCTATCTCTAAGCTAGCCTTTGAGAATCTTACCCTGGGTAATTCCAGATAATTTCCACCTAAATTTATAAGTATAGTAACTGTTGTTTGTTTACTTGGTATATAGACATGCTGACTAAAAAT
>JASJOG010000735.1:0-41769 GCA_030142905.1 Heliopora coerulea | reverse complement strand
ATACAAAAACAATTCTTTTTGTATTGCTATATATATTGGTCTTCATTCCACTTATCCTTCAACCCGCTGAAGACTACAGATCTGTCGTCGAAAGCTTGTTCATTAAATATATTTTGATCAGAGAGCGTATATTTTTTTATTCTCATCATGTATAATCCTGATCGCGCATCTTCAATTTTCTCCAATAACAGTTATAATTATTCACCTTTACGCTCGTTCGAGTCCATGGTCGGAACCATGAAATCAGACATTCTCGAAGCGCAATATCTGCTCCGTTTATCGAATCAAATCGCCTGGAGGACTTAGGGCTGTTAATGGAAGAAAGCCAAGATAGAACGCATATGTAAGTGCCGTTCGCTAAAGACCACAAATCGTTAAATTATGAAATGTCAGAGGTCACCCAGGCATATGTTGCAATTAAATTGAATGCTAATAGCCGATTGCTTATGGTTATCACTAAAATTTGGTGATTAAAGTGATTTGACCTACGCCTTTAATTTTCCGGTTCTTAGTCTACCGATTTTATTTTAGGTTGGCCATTCGGGTGAATCAGCCTTAAAGATATCATAGCCCGCATCCGGACTGCTATGGTTTGGCCTTTCCTACTCAAGTTTCCGTTCTGATAAAATCATTTTGTTTACATCCATGGCTTCTTCGACGCTCTGTTCACATTTCCTTTTCCATTGGACCCTTATAATGTCCCTACTTTATGAGGTAAACCAACCAGTGGTCTATTGTACACGATGATACATGATGATGATATGAATTATCAGAGGCAGGCAATTAGGCGCTGATTTTTGTTTGGTTTACTCTCTTTTCCCTGGGCCAGTCATGGCATTTGTGTAGACATTCCCGCTACTGTAAAGTTTTTTCAATTAGAAAAAACTTGTCAGGTCATTTGTTTATATTTGTTTTCAAGTCGTGTGTTTATTCTTGCTTGAAGAGATAAAGTGAATTTTTAAAAAAAATTGCCATCGGTTTCTTCTATTTTAAGGCTACCCATACGCTTGATTACGACCGAATGGAAGTTCTGCTGAAGCGTTTTTCAAACCCAGGAAATAGGAACGAGTTGGATGAATGCTGTGACGGAATGAACAGTTCTTCGTGTTCAGATGGCTGTGACACTTTTTTTTGTTGTGTGTATCAATAAACCAAACTCGAAGTTTCCCAACTGTCTGGGTAAAGGTCACTCAGGAATCACAAATAGTTCCGAGACCCAAATATCAACCTTCCCTTGGTCACAACCCAGTTTGCCAAGTCGCAAGGTGTCGATCACAAATCCTCACAACTGGCCGGTATGTTCACTGTTGTACAACTTCTTTGCTGATGTTCGTATTTACATATGGTGTTGTAAAATTCCTCTTGTATCGAGAAGGCTTCGATTGTCTTTAAGGTGATGTTACATGGGACGATTTTTAACAACGATTTTTAACGCAACAATGTTGCACAAAAGTTGTGCCATGACAGATGAGGCAATTTTTTGTGCAACATGTTGTACAGCCGGGGGGTTACACTGAACGATTTTTCTGAATTGAAATTACGCAACATCTACCTCCCAGGCTGCGGCGTAGTTTTGCTTTACACGACCAAAACAAATTAACATAATAGCGATAACGCTTCGCAGGAAAAAGTTCATCAAAATGTCGCTGATATTAGAGTTTAGATGTGGAGGAACCCGAAAGAACGCCAAAGAGAAATCTGGACAACAGCTTGGATAAACAGAAAGCTTGAATCACTCCATTCGTCAGATTTTGACCATGTACGTAACAAGATTGGCTTCAAAAAGAAAAAAAGGACTGAAAAACTTCCATTGTGGCAGTGTTTTATTTCCCTTTTCACGCTTTACTTACCTCAGCATCGAAGCTCTTACCATTTTGTTCACATATCTGCATTTACTGGCTGCTTTTCCGGGCAAATGCAACTAATACTGCAAGGGACTGTGGGAGATTGTTGCGATAAAAATCGTCGGCTATGCTGTTACACGAATCAACTTTACAGCAATCTAAGCAAACAATGTTGCGAGCATTTGAAGTTAGTTCAAAGTTATGCAACATGTTGCCACAGTCATCGTTACGTTAAAAATCGCTCGCAAACATCATGTTACACGTATCGATTTTTCGTGCAACATTGTTGCGTTAAAAATCGTCGTTAAAAATCGTTCCGTGTAACATCACCTTCAATGCCTTTTACTTTTCATTATTAAACGAGGAGGGAAGTAGGCAAATCGATTTTTCCATTGAAACGAAATTTCTTGTTTTCCTAATCTATTTTGTTGTTTTCTGGCAAAGTTAAATAAAATTTCCATACAGAGTACAATGAAAAGAAACTGTACTGGTATCAATGTTCGTTTTAAGCACTTTTTTTTCCTTTTCCCCATTCAATCTATTATTAGCTCATCATTCTAGTTTTGATAAGAGCCAAAGCAAATAAGATTATGATTTTCGTTCGTCGATTTCGCAAAGCTAATTTCTAAAAAAAGTCTTCGCCGTGCCATGTTGGTGTACTTGATCACTAACTGTATGAGCACATAACCAACATCGTTTGTTTAACTCTAAGGAAAACACACTCAAGATAAAGAAATCATACCACCCTTATTGCGTGATAAAGGACCGGCTTTATATTTTAGTTTTGACAAGACTTCCGCTTCAGAGAAACGTCCTGAACTTTTCCATACTATCATGCAATGTTTCCCAAACCTACAGCCCAGTGTCATGGTGAGATAGATTTGACTAACCGCTTCGCCGTGCAATTACATCCGTTATGCGAAACTTTGCGCCTTTTCTGTTGTAGTATGTCTGGCGAGAAAATCGAAATGTTTCTTGAAACTCAGCATAAAGAAACGTTTTCTCTTTGTCCCTTTTCTCGAAACCTGTCACGCTGAGCTTCTGTCCGCAAACCGATAACAAGCTGAACGTCAGCCCGAAAGCCGATTACTACGGGCAAATTGGATTGACCATCATTTGTTACAAAAAAGCGTACGGAAAAAATGCGGCGATAGTTTACAATTCTTGCAAGACGAAGTTATAGCATAACTCACGGTTGTTGACATCAAAGAGATTATACCCAATAATTTGTCCAATTTTGTGTTTAAAATGTTAAATGTCTTTATAGCCGTCGATTACGAAATTTTCATCATTGATTTACCACTGTTTTCAACCTAACTCCTCATATATCTCTGCGAAAATGCCAAGAAATTCAATATTCTTTTATGTACATTCAAATTTGTGGATGATTTAAAAGAGTTCTCTCGCAAAAACGAGGGTAATTAGGCTGAATTAAAGGCAGATAAAAGTACAGTCAACCGGGCACCATTTTTGCAGATCATTAGAGCTTATTTACTTTTAACCACTTCGATTCGTTGGGCCAAGTTGAGTATAATTTCAGCTCCAAATCATCATGTCAGATAAATTTATCCTTTTACCGATTCGTATCAACTTCGACTCTGCTGTTTATTTATAGAGTTCATTTACATGATAAGATGGCGGAAAATTTCATTAAGGGAGGTTTGTATACTCTCCCGAGAATTTGCTGTTTCAAAGTTGTTCCACACTCTGTGAACTGTTCAATCCATATTTTCTTCTTTTCGCAAATCCGATCTTGCGGGTACCTTTAAAATGGTTTTCTGCCATTCGGCTTCAGCAAATTTGATCAAATGAGTTTGTGGCCGACTCGTCGGACCCTTAAATCCGGTCGTATGAACCACAAGAATTTTGTGATAAAGACAGTGTAAAGGCGATTAACTAATTATTTTTCGTAAACCTCGAAAATTTAAGTTTCCGTTTTGTAAAACTACGGAAATATTATTCGTGTTGAGTCATCGGTGGTGTTTTTGCCTGTGAGCTGCCGGTAAACTTGGTCAAACGAGACCTCCGGCACATAAGTAGTCCTGGTTATCTTATCTCTGAATCACAACATGCAGTTATTAATTTCATTGGATTTTATCTAGTTTTCAATTATCCGCCGACTCCTTATCTTTTCGGCGGTTTTCTTATATATCAGGTGGGGTTGAAGTGGGTTGAGACTGAAGGAAGCATCGCTTTGTGTGTTCGGAATGAGAATTGTTATGTCTCGTTATTGTATTTAAAATCATCATAAATCATTCACTTGCCTGACGTTTTTCAAAACATTCGTACTGTCCACAGATGCTTCACCAGTGATCAGTCTCCCTTCTTCTTATAAGCCGTTTTTATACTCCAAGATACTTCAGGAAAAAAGATTTCTGACCCCAAGACGGGGATAGATACCGCAACCTTTAGACGACCAGTAAGACCCTCAAACCATTGAGCTACCGACACTCGGATGGCGAGCTAGGCTGCAAGGTCGACATATGTGTCAGTGCCTAAAATAGGGGGGTATCACTGCCCATTTTCACAGTAATAAAGCTAGATTGAGCAGTGATAAAATGCAAGTTGGAAGTATTGCTTGCATGGTCGCTGGCAATAATCATCATCAAACACACACACAGAGAAGACCTTTTGGGACGAGGCAAGGGCCAGGGAACTCGTCGGCGCGGCGCGCGCGCAGTCAGTTTTGAGCGAGCTGAGTTCTGTTAAGGCTAGCTACCGACAACACGTCCTACTGTACACAGCTGGTAAGAACTTTTTCGTGCAAGGACTGCTTCGAAGCGATCACATCATTGTTGTGCAGTGTTTAAAAATAGTTATTTTAGGCGCTGATATGTGTTGCCTGTGCGGTAGCCACGGTTTGTTATACATTGGTTAGAGCGTGTCACTGATCATCAAATGTTGTAGCCTTGCGGGTTCGATCCCCGTCTGGGGTTAAGAAATAACTTTTCTGAAGTATGAGCTTGATTAATACATGCGTAAAATATATTTTGTAACTTGCCTGGTTACACGTCTGTAGCATAAAGAGTTCGTCTTTCAAGACGCAGCAGGTCTTGTACGCGTCTTTATGCTGCTGATGCATGACCCTCGTATAAAAACGGTCGTTGACTGCCATTTGGTGAATGACCGGTGTTGATAATTAGATTCCTAAAATGACTCCTCTCATAGTTTCGGATGCCTTATACCCCATCGTAAACAAGCCTGCGGATCTTAAGCATATGGACTACAGTTTGAGATAGATGCGGATAAAGATAGGACTCGTGCCGACTCTCTATCGGTGAAAGATCGACTGAGCCATACTGCAAACCTGAAGGCTCAGTTGACGGGAATGCGTTTTCGTCATTTGAATATAGAAAAAACTTGTAGGGTTTTCATCTTCCTTTCACACGTACGACGACCGCGAAAACGTAGTCTCGATCCTACTGTATACACAATAACTAGTGAAAATGCTTTTTTTAGTATCGGTGCTGTACGTTCTTCTCGTTTTCAGGACATTTGGATGATATTCAAAACTTCCTAAAATCGCTTCAGTTTCGGGAGACGTTGAAACGCATACTTTGTTTTCTGTACCGCAGTTACGGTCGGTATATCGGCTTAGAACATGCTTTGTTCTGATGCTTTACTATTAGCACAGATTGAATTTTAATTATCATTGACCATCATTCTAGATTACACGTATGAGAAAAGTTTAGAAGAAAAATTTTGAGTGCGAAAGATTCAGTCAAGGCCAGTGGTGAAATGAAATTTTATAACCTTGATCCCAGAACTTTGCCGAGGTCTTCTAAGGAAGGCTTGGGATAGTGCATCAGCGGAAACAGAAAAAACAGTTTCTTTGAAAAGAATACGGTGAACTCCTTCACCGTTGGAAAAATTAACTAGAACACCGAAGTAGAAGTTTGTGCGAGATATTTATTCTGCGAGTGTGCACTGCTATGAGGAAAAAATCTGTATTTGCTGTGCTTGTTTTGAACATTCATATCAGACGGGAAAATCTGGAATTAATTCAGTTATTAACCAATCGAATGGAGCTGTGTCGGCAGTGTTAAATATATAAAAAGCCAAAAGTGTTTGGAAACTGCAGATACTTACCAGATAAGAAACTGACGTTTCGAGCGAAGACCTTTGGTCGGAGGGAAACGTAACATGATGCACAAACTATGAAAGCTATAGAGAGCTTGACGTCACAGTCGCCACGTTGGTGTGCCTTAAAAGAATTTTGACGATCTTTTTTTAGGGTACACCAACATGGGTGCCATACTTTTTGTTATTGGAGTCTTATGGGGCAGAGTGCATACGCTCTACAGCTTCTGACAAGTGCAGCTGACAAATTAGAGAAAATAAATGAACGTGCTGTTAGATTTGTTTTTAGAGATAATAATACTTCACATTCAGAACTACTTAATAACTTAGGGCTTTCATCATTAGTAAATCAAAGACTTATTTAGATAGTTTAAACAGTTTTTAACGTGATAAATCATAGTCAAGCGCCACAGAGTATTGAAGACTTAATATCAACAAGAAACCCAATGTACAACTTTAGAAGCAATGATATACTTAGCCTACCTACGGCCAATACTGCCACGTACGGTCTTAAGTCGAGGAGATACTTGGCCCCCTAAACTGTGGAACGCTGTTCCTTATTCATGAAGAACTGCTGATAATTTTAAAGATTTTAAAAGAAAAATAAAAACTATTGACTTTGTAAATTTTTTATGACAATTATATTGATGTAACTAGTAATTAGCGTGCAGGGAGGATCTGGGAACAAAGTTTGCAAATTCAAAGGCCTTTCCTCTCTCCTCCTTCCTCTCGTTCACTCTCTCCTTCTCCCTCCACCTCACCCTCTTCTTTCTCTTTCATCTTCTTTCAGAAGTTCCTCCTTCCCTCCTCCCTGAGATAGACATCTTCTGGTGCCATGGATTGCAGCAAAAAAATCCGTTTTTTTTCTTTCTAGCAAGAAGTGTACTTCACCTTAGCGTTTTTCGATGATGATACGCCTCCAGGCAAAACGTTTAATGGTGAGCAATACATGATTTTGATCTATGACTAAAACACACTCCAGTTTATAACTCTGCAGGAGAATATTTCGGGTGTTATCGGCACCGCTTTTCTCTGTCGTGATGTCTTCTGTGTAGTTATCAATTTTACGAACAGTTAATGACGTTTAAACAAAATGTTGCTTGTAGAAACTAAACTCGATATCTAACTAGTGGCCAAACTCGATGTTGTGGTTATAACCCTAACGATTTTACTCCAGGTAATGCCAAACGATTTCACTGGTCAAAAGGGAAACGTTTCCCTAACTAGGAAATTTGACATTGACACCAACGCTGAAATTGACACAAGTATTTGTGAATAACTATGGTGATGACAGTGACGTTTATACCGTTCAACCATTATCACCGCCACTTTAAAACCTCTGTCCCTCAAAGATTGGGAAGTAAATTTTTAATTTTCGTACATAAAGCTTATGAACTATAAACCTTGAGTTGACTTTAATATTTACCTCCCGACATTTTTAGGCAATTTCTCCATGTCAGAACTGATTATCAAATACGAGCCACCATTGCTGGTATTACCGGGAAGAGACTGGTCATACAGAAATTACTCAAAAAATGGCACTACAATTGAGTTTTACTATCGTTTGCTGTGTCCTAAAGACTTTTACGGGAGTAGTTGTGGAAAGTTTTGCCAACCGAGAGACGACAAACATGGACATACCAAGTGTCTCCCAAACGGAACAAAAGCGTGTCTTCCAGGATATAATGGGACTTATTGTGATAAAGGTATGAACTGGAGTAAGATATTTGGTACTGAAACAGATCTAAACTTCAAGCTTTTGGTACTCTGGTCAATAATCTCAGAACGTTTGTTCATCTGGTACAATATTTGTATACAATGCCCTAACTTTCAATGTTTGGTATTCAGACCCGATGCATTGCTAATTAATAAGTGCAAAGGAGTCCAGTTTACAATTTTGTCGTCCAGTAGAACAGCTCTCTGGAGGCTGACCTACTTTTCAATCTAACCCACAACCCTAGTTTTTCAGTCTCAATGCTCTATGGGCCACTTGCACTCATATGCAAAACAACCCATCTGGAGGACAACCTCAAAGTTCAGACGTTCAACAGATCGTATAATACATGTAAATTCTTTGGTTTATAAGTATTTTTCCTCCAACAGGGGAATAAATGCAAGTGGTCTATTAACATAGTCTCTATTACATACCCAACTTACAACGTCCGTTAGTCAGTGCCAGCACCATACAACTGACGTACAAAACCCTCTAGTCTACCAATCTAATGGCTGAGCGACAATTGTATCCGGAATAAAACCTTGGCTGATGTAGTTACAATGCTCTACTAATGGCCAGTTCCCCTTAGTACGTCAGCTGAGCACACCTACCAGAACACTTTGCGGTTATTTCATTTTCATACAAACATTGAATTCCCAAAGTGAATGTAAAGAAAGTTGCTCCGATTAACATTACAAACAACATTTCGAAAGGCATTCTGGTAGTTGTATTCAGCAGATGTATAACGGGAACCAGCCATTCAGCCATACGTACTCTCCCAATGGCTATCCTAGCACTTGGTGTTTAGAGCCAACGCTGTATTAAGAGACAGAACAAAGGTACAATGCTCCGCAAACCCAATGTTTTAGTATTCTTGGCCAATGCTTTAGTTACAAAGCCAGGCTAATTTGGGCGTAATTACATGCCTTAACTTATGTTTGGAGTTTAGAACGAATATTGTACTGAGTTGTACTTACTAAACTACAAAGCTTTCCAATCACAATCTTTGGCACCCCGAGAGCTACAGATATTAAATATTAAAATTGTCAAATTTTTCTTCTTTTTTTTTAAGCCATTTGCTCTCCAAAGTGCGAACATGGTGGCAAGTGCATAGCTCCAGATAAATGCAAGTAAGCCATGTTGTCTCACGTACAGTTGACCAATAGTAAAATGGAGGGGGTTGAGGTAGCTCTCGATCAGATATGTTCAAGCTTTGTGGGAGGGCCACTTAAATCCGGATCAAGCCTGGTTCACACGAGCGACATAAGCATAAGGACAAGATCAATACGAAAACAAAGCATGATATCTCCTCTGGGACTTGTGAAGATAAAACAACCAGAATTTTTCTTTGTTTCCTCTTTTGTTCGGTTTTTGGCTTATGCTTGGACTATGATCTTATGCTTGTGATTACGATGATCCTTATGTCGCAGGCTTGACTTTCTCTTGTTTTGCCTTTTGTATTGTCCTTATGCTTATGTTTATACTCATGTAGGAACCAGGATTTACTCTACCATCTTTGTGTTTAGGGCCCTGGTTACTTATATGTGTATCCAAACTCGTTGTTTAGACTGGGTTTCCAGTAGACTTGCTACAAGTCAGCTTCTGTTTTATCCGAGAGTAACGAGATATCTCGCGTAATCACAAGCAAGAAAATCTTGAGAGGTCGGCTTGTTTCACTTGCAGTGATTTAATTGTGACTAAAAATTCTGCCGTGAAAACTGATCGACTTGTGGCAGGGTGCATAGTCATGCATGTCTGTTGCGTGACAATAACGAAACTCAACATTATCATAATCATTACATCATTTCATTGACTGTTGCCTGGCACGTAACTGGAACCCCCCCAAAAAAAAAACCAACAAAACTCACCGGTAAATTTTGATCCGCTGCAAGTGACAAGCGTCCTCTCCACAGCAAAACTTTAGGTTTGTGGAAGTGAACAAATGACTCAGTGAATGAAGCAACAAATGTGGCGTGTGTAGTTCATTCAAATAAATCTCATGCGAACATGGGACATCTTTAAACTAAACAACTGTGTTTTTATTTCACAGCTGCAACAGTGGTTGGACAGGTGCAACATGTGAGGAGTGCATCCCGTACGAAAAATGTGTTCATGGTTATTGTAAGAAACCTGGAGAATGTTGGTGCGACGTAAACTGGACTGGTCAACATTGTAATGTAGGTGAGGACGTCTTTTAATGACACTTATATAGGTAGTGGATGTAGCGAGGTTGGACTAGCGGCATTTTATGTGAATATATGACATATATAATTTATATGAAATTTATTTATTTACTTATTTATTCATTTATTAATAAATTTTATTAATTTATTTATTCATTCATTCACTCATTCATTTATTAATTAATTTATTTACTTATTTACTTTTTACTTATTTACTTATTTATTTTTTTATTAATTCATAAATTTATTTATTTATCTATAGATATTAATTACTGTTTTCGTTACGATCCTTGTAAAAACAATGGAATATGTCACAACAACGCTCAGAAAAACTATACGTGCCGATGTGCCAAAGGTTTTGATGGAAAAAATTGTGAAAAATGTAAGTTAAGAAAGGAATCGATGTCTCTTCAACTTTCATGCTCTTTTCTCCTTCCCTCCTTTTCTTTTGACCCACTTACAAATGACTACCCCCCATAAAAAACAAAAACAAAAAATACGCTAATTCTTTTTTTGTTTTAGCTCTATGCTCTCCAACGTGCAATCTAACCAACGCAAACTGCGAAAGAAGGAATAGGTGCAGGTATAATATTTTAGGAAAACAAAACAAAACAAACAAACAAACGAACAAACAAACAAAAAAACAGTGGAATGTTACGGTATTTACACTCGACTACTAACAATTAAATTGATATTTTCTGATGAAAGAAAATTTGGAGTGTCTGATACAATTTTTAAGACCAAAACTGGACCTGTTGTGAAAAATGTAACTTCGGGCCATCTGGCTGGGAATGGAACCCCATCGCACTAGATTCGCGAGCTCGCGAGTTCGATTCCCAGCCGGATAGCCCAAAGTTGCATTTTTTGTAACAGGTCCCGGTTGGGGCCTAAAAATCTTAAAAATTGTATCAGACACTCTAAATTTTCCTTCATCAGAAATATCAATTTAAAAAAAAGTTTTCTTTTTATTCCTTGCATTATGCTGTATCTTGTCAGGGTTACCTGGCGTTAAACGTTTTAATCCGTCCTTCCAGTTACTGCCACCTCACTTTTGTTTATCAGGTGTCACCAGGGATGGCAAGGTCCAAATTGTAATCAATGCACCAAAAGTCCTAACTGCACCCACGGTTATTGTACCAAACCATACGAATGCATATGTCTCGAAGGCTGGATTGGGGATCTGTGTAACATCAAAAAAGAGGCATGTGATGAACATAAGTGTCAAAATAAAGGCGTATGTAAAAATTCAATCAAAGGAACGTACCGATGCGTTTGTAAAAAAGGCTTTACAGGCCAGTATTGTGAGAATGGTGAGTGAATACGAAAAATGAATTCAATAATTATTTGACTAAAGCCAAAGGAATGTTATAGTGTAAGAAGGGGTGAGCCATGAATTTTGCCAAGCATTTATGAGCAAACCTGAGGCCGACTATTCAAAGGAGCTAATTTTGGACTGCCAGTTAATGCGTTGTCTTGGTCCAGTTGTTTTCGTTGACCAATCGAATTCAAATTTCACAGCATGATACCGTTTGAATCTTACGAAATTTCCTTCAGTCCATCCTCTGAACATGTTTACAAAATTTTCACTAATCCAGGATTGCCCTGATCACATTTAGAGCAATTGAACCCCGGGACTTTTTTAGGTATCAACTCAAATTGCTGTGGAGGTTACAGCTATACAAAACTGAGGTACAAAACATATTGTCGCTGTCAAATATGTTTGTGTTCAGTTAGTAATAAAAAGACTTTATGGCTGGCGCTGCCTAGCTAGCATAATTCGTACATAATTGTTCCAAGCACCCACTGCTCCGCATATTTTACTTCCTGTAACTTTTATCGTGTTGTTTTCTCCGTTGCAGTACTCATACAATGTTGTTGTTTTTGTTGGTTGTTGTTGTTTATGTGGTTGTAGTTGTTGTCGTTGTTACTGTTTATGTTGTTCTTTATGTGGTTCTTGTAGTTGTTGCTGTTGTTGTTGTTATTGTTGTTTATGTAGTTGTTGTTGTTGTAGTTGTTGTTGTTTATGTTAATGTTAAGGCAGTTTAATAAGGAAGGCATGGACTGTAGATTGCTTGTTTATGTCGTTAGGTTTGACCAGTGGTGATTACGATTTATTATTTCATTTTCGTTTCAGTCATTTGTCCTCTAACCTGTAATCAAACTCGAGGATTCTGCGACGAAAAAAAAGGCTGCAGGTGCAGTATTTGCCTATAT
Organism: Heliopora coerulea; assembly: GCA_030142905.1. NCBI lineage: Eukaryota > Metazoa > Cnidaria > Anthozoa > Scleralcyonacea > Helioporidae > Heliopora > Heliopora coerulea. The sequence continues at coordinate 29,734 of JASJOG010000735.1, read as the reverse complement.
TTTGTTTCATTACAACATGAAACAAAACTGACTGAATTGTGTATATTTTCATACAATATGAATGGGTGCGATAGTCTACTAATGTATATTTTTCTTGCAGTCAAGAGATTGTGCTTTGTAATTTTTGTAGTTGTGTTCGTGGCTGGGAGGGCTTAGATTGTAACCAGTGCGTCAAGCCCTCCAACTGCAGCAACGGTTATTGTACCAAACCATTTCAGTGTCTATGTCATGAAGGTTGGACAGGAGCATCCTGTAACATTAGTAAGGAGAATAATTTAGTTTTGTTCTTTTTGTTGTCAGCTTGTTAGTTTGGACGACACCTGGCCAAACAGATGTATGTCTGCTTTCATCGCTAAACGAACGTTGATTAATTCTGTCATGTTACTTGATGCCGACTCATGCTTTGCTGCGCCTTGTGTGTCATTTCATGTCTTTTTTTATCTTATCTTGTTTTGTCATGCTTTATCAAATTAAGTGCTATCTGATCTTTAGTTCATGTCCGTTAGTAATTTCTCATCATTCAAACCTACTTTGCTCTCAAATCTTTATTTAGCCAAGTGTCCCCATCCCAATGAGAATAACCAAACAAAATCTTGCGAAAGAGGACCGTCAAAATCGTCATATGGTAGAAACAGTAAACGTAATTACATTGACATTGTTCACGAGATCTAGATCTCTTTTTGTCTTTCTTTTTGTTACTCTTCCTTTCCTGCCTATTATCTTCTTTGTTTCTTTGGTTTTTCTTCTTTCCTTTCTATCTTTGTTTGTTTGTTTGTTTGTTTCTCTTTTTTCCCTTTTTCTTTCTTTCTAACTTTCTTCATTCCGTCCTTTTCTCTCCCTTCCGTCCTTTTTTGTCCCTTTTGTCCTTTCTCTTACTAATGCATTGGTAATTTTCCACAGATGTTACAACCATTGCAATATGCGTCTCAGCTGGCATTTTGGTCTGTGTCATTTTCCTCTGCGCGTTGTTTTTACTGTGGAGATATTTACGACGAAGGGCAAGCTTTCGTGTGTCAACTCCGCAGGCATTCGTCAACAAAAGCATCAAACAATCGTACTTCAAGCGTGACGATGTAAAAACCATAACGAATAAGAATAACAACTTTGGGCGACTAAGCAATTTGTCCGATTTAAAGTCTACTGAAATTGTGATGAATCCGATGACTGCATCTGTTAGGTAGGCAAGGAGAGCCTTTTTAGCATGTTTTTAATAAATAATCAAAACAATAATATATTAGTAGCCACGTATTTTCATTTTCAATTTCTTCAGCACCAATCAGCGGGATGGAAAGGCATTAGCCTCTGCATCCAGTTCAGACTCAGGCTTTGATGATGAAGGTGCTCTTCCAAATTCTTGTGTACACTACTGATTACAAAATACCAAAGTAATCTGCATGGAAATCGTTGAACCGAGGTAAGATTAAAACGAAGTAAAATTTTTTTTGATATTTTCCTAGACTGTCCCGGTCGTGGTAAAAAAAACACCAATCAGTTTTTTTGATGTTGATTGGAATTTTCTCTTAGACATCTTGCCGACTGGGTCAGCAATTCATCAACAAGTCATCAACTCTTTCCCAGCCGGCGCTCTTCTTCCCTTTGACGAGTAAAATCGTCTGGCGTTAGCCTGAGTAAAATAGCAGAAGACTTGATCCACCGGGAAGGAGTTCATAACAATCACATGGCCGTGGGTTTATGGTAACCCCTCTTAAGTTTTTCTCTTGTGAACGGCCCTTTTGTTTCTTATTTAGATCAATAAAACTTTCGGATATCTAGTGATACTGTGCGCGGAACGACAGCCAAGGTTTTCCCCGAAACTTTGCTGTTGAAACAAGCGGCTGTTGTCCTTGAATCACATTTTAGAATGGCGTATGATGCCTTTGGATGTAAAATATTTTGTTAAAGTGATCAAATCACTGTAGTCGACATCATTAATCGCAGCGGTCAAAGCTGTGTAAAAAACAAACAATCCTCCACGGAATGGTAGCTTCAATGAGGACGTCAAAACTGGAAAGAACGGCTTTAATATACCTACTCAAGAGAAGTCCAAGAAACGATGAGAAAAAATCCTCCTAAACTAAAGGTATCAGCACTTGAGGTCAAGCCAAAACCCTCATTGAAGATGGACAAGAATGGATGAAAACCAGATTGCTTTTGCAAATAATTTAATTTGCTGCAACTGTAAAACTTTTGGAGACTTCTTCCACCCCTGGACGTTTGGATTTTCAAGTTCTAGTGCCACGTCCTTGTTCTCGTGCAATGGCTGAATGTCTTTAAGCGACCACTTCTGTATTTTTCAAAACTGACGCCTGTAGCTTATTGTGAGGTGGATCAAACAAGGCTTGATTAATGAAGTCTAATAATCCAATATAAAAATTGAACAAATTATATTACCATTTCAGATATAAGCCTTTTTTAAGGTTTTTATTTTAATTAAGTTAAAACTTGAACATTTGTACATTTAAGAGAGCGTCTTTTTTTAACAATGAACGAGCTTCCTCTCACTGCTCTGTAACTGTACATACATTAAAGTCAAGAGCGAAATCACGAGCTAATATATGTGTGAAAACAAGCCATGTAGAAGTAACAACTAGACAACGAGCTAGAGTTATCTGAGCACAGATACTCAACCAGGGCGAAGGTTGAGTTGTTTCTCTAGCAGAGTAAGTGAAGGAGAGTTATCGACGTATTGTAGGGTAAATTTGCGTTTATGAATTTTTCATTCACATATTGCCTAAATTAGCACGGGCCAGGTGAATTTTTATCTACAACGCCCGTACGCCTGAGGTAACGTTAATACTAAATGTAAGTAATCATTGTGATAGATTTCACGATGTCCGGTTAACAGCAATGAAGTAGATCAGATAGCCAGCAACAAGCCGCTCTTTTGATGATGTATAGAATAACAAAAATCTAGTCAGCTCTCTCACATCTGATGATCAGATAATATATTGAATTTCACCGCTGGATAAAATCTCCGGCCAGTTGAGCACAGGAATCTCTTGAATACGCGAGATCTTTCCCGGGGGTCGAACAAAATTGACCGGCGTTAGCCAGGGTGATATAGTATTTCATACACGTAGCCAACGGGTTAAAAAATTTTCCAGCAATAACAGAAAGAATATTTCAGCTCGCGGTTGAGCTATTGAAAGTTCAGCTTGGTAAGCCGAGCCAAATTATCAACCGGATATAAAATTCTTCCTTATAGCCTGTCCCTAACAGTATGTATTTAATATTTGTTCGAGTTGATTTGTATCCACACGTGTACAAATCCTCATCAATATCATAAGCCGGTTGTCGCCATTCAGATATTCCAAATGGCTAATCCAAAATGCTATTTTTCTACACTTCAAATGCTACATTTTTCTGCCGAAAAATGTTAAATAACTTTAAGGTAAAGTTTTATTGAATTTTTCGAGGTCGAAACATTTTACCAGAAAGTAAACTTTTGAAATAAACTCAAAATAGGAAAGTTTTACCCAAATAACTTAATTTTGGACTGTTTTGAGTCATTTTAGGCTGAAATACTGCTCATTTTTGTGGTCGAAAAATTTCATGAAAAAGTAAAGGAGTTAACCCACGATTTTTGACGATTTTTCGACCAATCTCAAACTTTCGAAATTAGCTGAAAGTAGGAAAGTTCAAACCAAATAAAATTATTTTAGCACTTATTTTGATAATTTCAGGGTGAGAATGTGTTGAATCTTAGAGGTCGAAGAATTTGACCAAGACGTTAGAGTTCGAAACCATGAACTGAGACTCTTAGTCAGGTACATACCAAGGGGCCGTAGGTCTGCTAGCAAGTTCCTACTAATAGTCAAATGTTGAAAGGCAGCAAGCAATGAAATAAGACTGATTTATTTTTTGCTGTAAAGCACATACTTATTCCTAGTTTTTCCCTATTAATTTTGAAGACTACCTGACAGGTTAGTTTCTCCTAACACAATTAGATTATAAGCTTGAAGTTTCAATGAGATGGTAGCTGGGTCAGATTTTGCTTTGATCAAAATCAGCTCATAAAAATTTTAAATGGTGCAACAGCAGTTTAGCAGACACTACCATAAGATAACCATGAGTGTACCACAAGCTCACTAACCATAATACAAGCCCTAACCTAAACCTGTCAGCAACACACTGGTGTCTGCTAATTTGCAATTTAGCATTTTAAACTGATAATCCAATTGTGAAGGAAACAAATACACTCCCAAATTTTTCAATGGTGTTAAGACTCCAATGGTAACAATTACAAAACTCAACTTGTTTTTACCTATCGTTAACCTATTAAGGTGTAGGCACCTCACGAGTAGGAATTGTTACAGGGCCCAAAATTTACTGTTGTCCAGTCATCAGAAACGACCAGAATTTAACTCGGACGATCAAATCGTAAATGGTTGCTCACAGGCCAACCATATATAAAGCTGCCAACCTCTTAAAACTGATATAAAGAAACCTCAAAAATTATTTTATACAAGTAAACAACCAGTCCATTTGCCATTAAATGTTCCATAGTTTGTTCTGAATGTTCTTGTTCTCCACCATTTTGGTTTTCGTTTAACCACTGAGAAATAACACCCAAACTTGGTAACTAGAATTCGGCGCTAATGCAGTTTCGCACCTCAACCATATAAATACAAGTAACATTGGTAAATCACATATCAATCGACAGCTTCTTACCTGGAAATTACAGTGCAACAGTAATATCAAGAATTCACTCCAAATATAAGGCATTATAGCCAAAAAAAACCAGACACATTGGAATTCGTGAGCGTCAACAATGAACCGAGGGCTCAAGATCGTGCAGTTTATGGATTTATCCACAATTTAAGTATAGTCCCTCTCCATTGTTTCTTCACTCTTTAAAAGCCCCGAGAATGTGTATAAACCCTAACCATAACTCTAACTCTAATGCTAACCCTAATCTAACCTTTGGGTTTATACGCATTTTTGAAGAAGAACAAAGAAAAATTCAAACATGGCGCTAAGTAACAGTGATGTTCTTCAACGCTGTAATGCATTATGTTTGCAGTGAATGGTTGGTATCATGATATCACTGTAATTTCCAGGTAATAAACTGTCCAATGATATAATTTACTTACATTACTTGTATTTTTATATGGTTGAAGTGCGAAACTACATTAGCGCCCTAGAATTCATCTTGGATGCCTAGATCTGAAAAGATGGTTGCTTGGGCAACCATCTGAGCTCTTTATCCCAATCGGCAGCTTAAGAAACTTAAAACTCGGAGAAATTCATACTTCGTGATTCCAAGATTCACTAACTGACAAAGCCAAGGCAAGTGCACCGAATATAAACGTCGAAAATCCTTTGCCTTTGGAGCAGAGTAATGCTTTTACAACAGTTAACAGTTTTTAACACTTATAGTCTAGGAATAAATCTCAGAATACTATCACAAGGTTAAAAGATAGCAAAAGAATACTTATACAAGGACACAGAAGAAAATGTCTGCCTTGCCTTCGGGAAGGCTGCTGTCTCTTTGATACGCCTGGCTGTCGTGAATTTGCTTCCTGTTCCGAGGCTTGTCGTGTGGTTGAGCTAAAGCAGCAGTCAGACAGCCGTTCAGATATCCTCAAACAGTCCATATGCCATGTCGTTCAGTGACAAAATAACACCAACATTACTTCGCCAGTGTCACGTTACAAAGAGCACAGAGGTGTGACAGAGGAAGGAGAAAGAGCTTCGAATTTACCGCGAAAAACTCACGTGACCTCTATTGAATCTATAATTAAGTCGGGGCTCCTGGAGTAACTTGCCGTAAACAAATTTATTTAGAAAAATAATTATTTTAAATTCGATTTACTTTTACTTTTTACTTTTCTGTGTTCATTATTTGAAACTACCGGAATATTTCTCGGAGGAAATTCTGCGAGAAATTCTGTAATAAAAAATGTTATTGTGTCAAAACTTAATTATATTTGGTCAGAAGTTAGTTATATTAAGTGCTGGTTTAAATGGTCTTACATATAAAAAACTTTTTCACACGCAAAAGATATCCCTGCAACTCAACCAAGAACACCCAGCTGACTCTTCAATAGCTGCATTAGATGTGGAATTTTCAACTAAAATCTCAGCTGAGACAAATTTTCCAATAGGCGAGTTGCACCAAGACCTTACGTCACCTCAATCCTCTCAAAACTGCAATATGGAGGTATAACCCGAGAAAACACATAGAGAGGGATATTTTAAAGTGCAATCTTGATATCTAATAAATAAAAATTTCTTAAAAGCTTGCTCTGCCTTTAAACTACTAGAAACTGGTATACAGAGGTTTTAATGTCGTTTATGCCAAGTTTTATTAGAAATAATGAAGGTTTAAAATAAGTACTTTTTCTCACTGATCACCCTGTTGGATGACTAATTCTTGTCATCCAACATGGCAACAAAAACCCAAAGGTAATTCTAACTTGCTAGAACTTTATCATTGCAGCACAAATTTCTCATGATCATATTTACCTGTTTTCTGTGGTTTGAGTGCAAAATCTACTTTCAAAACGTTTTTTGGTCAGGGGTCAGGAAATTCATTCTACTCAAGTGACCACCTATATAATTTGGCACATTTCTCCAAGACAATGTAAGTTTTGAGGATTGAAGCCTCTGACCTTCTGGATAAATAATTCCGTGTTTTCTATTTTAGGAAGCTTGAGGTCACGTGACCTGTTACCAGTCCCGGCATATACGGCTGCGAACAACTTCATTCCAGTTAACAATTAGATTATGAGCTCGAGAAATCGATAGCGAATAATCTAATTGTTTTAGTAGAAACACACTTTGCAAAGAACACTTTTCGTCTTCTCTGGGATTGCACTTTCAAGTAAGCATTCTTTATCGTCTTCAGAAAGTTCACAAAACCGAGAGGCGGAAGCCATTTTCGCTACTCGTTATCTATCGACGAATGGATAGCAAGTAGCGTAGCCAATCAGAATGCAGCATTTGCAATAGTACTCGACTAAGCTTCTACTAATACCATTTATTCTTGTGTTCGCGACCCAGCTGATATTAACCCCCCTGAGCTTACATCAGCCACGGCTTACAGCAGCCCCAGCTCATATCAACCGCGGTTTATCGTCTTTCCTATAAACGTCCCTAATTTACGTCTCCTGAAAAGTTTGAAAACAGGTGATTTACTTGAAAATAATCCTGAAATTAACCAACAGTTCTATAACAGCCCACAGTACAGCCAGGGAGATTCGAGATGGTTGTTCCCGGATGAGCGGAGAAATTTCTTCATTTCATAAACATATGGCATTTTTTTAGAGAAAGTTTTGTTTTTATTGAAATATCTCTCATAGGAGCTACGTTTTCAGAAAATTCCTTATCACTTTAATCGAATTTAAAATAATTATTTTTCTAAATAAATTTGTTTACGGCAAGTTACTCCAGGAGCCCCGACTTAATTATAGATTCAATAGAGGTCACGTGAGTTTTTCGCGGTAAATTCGAAGCTCTTTCTCCTTCCTCTGTCACACCTCTGTGCTCTTTGTAACGTGACACTGGCGAAGTAATGTTGGTGTTATTTTGTCACTGAACGACATGGCATATGGACTGTTTGAGGATATCTGAACGGCTGTCTGACTGCTGCTTTAGCTCAACCACACGACAAGCCTCGGAACAGGAAGCAAATTCACGACAGCCAGGCGTATCAAAGAGACAGCAGCCTTCCCGAAGGCAAGGCAGACATTTTCTTCTGTGTCCTTGTATAAGTATTCTTTTGCTATCTTTTAACCTTGTGATAGTATTCTGAGATTTATTCCTAGACTATAAGTGTTAAAAACTGTTAACTGTTGTAAAAGCATTACTCTGCTCCAAAGGCAAAGGATTTTCGACGTTTATATTCGGTGCACTTGCCTTGGCTTTGTCAGTTAGTGAATCTTGGAATCACGAAGTATGAATTTCTCCGAGTTTTAAGTTTCTTAAGCTGCCGATTGGGATAAAGAGCTCAGATGGTTGCCCAAGCAACCATCTTTTCAGATCTAGGCATCCAAGATGAATTCTAGGGCGCTAATGTAGTTTCGCACTTCAACCATATAAAAATACAAGTAATGTAAGTAAATTATATCATTGGACAGTTTATTACCTGGAAATTACAGTGATATCATGATACCAACCATTCACTGCAAACATAATGCATTACAGCGTTGAAGAACATCACTGTTACTTAGCGCCATGTTTGAATTTTTCTTTGTTCTTCTTCAAAAATGCGTATAAACCCAAAGGTTAGATTAGGGTTAGCATTAGAGTTAGAGTTATGGTTAGGGTTTATACACATTCTCGGGGCTTTTAAAGAGTGAAGAAACAATGGAGAGGGACTATACTTAAATTGTGGATAAATCCATAAACTGCACGATCTTGAGCCCTCGGTTCATTGTTGACGCTCACGAATTCCAATGTGTCTGGTTTTTTTTGGCTATAATGCCTTATATTTGGAGTGAATTCTTGATATTACTGTTGCACTGTAATTTCCAGGTAAGAAGCTGTCGATTGATATGTGATTTACCAATGTTACTTGTATTTATATGGTTGAGGTGCGAAACTGCATTAGCGCCGAATTCTAGTTACCAAGTTTGGGTGTTATTTCTCAGTGGTTAAACGAAAACCAAAATGGTGGAGAACAAGAACATTCAGAACAAACTATGGAACATTTAATGGCAAATGGACTGGTTGTTTACTTGTATAAAATAATTTTTGAGGTTTCTTTATATCAGTTTTAAGAGGTTGGCAGCTTTATATATGGTTGGCCTGTGAGCAACCATTTACGATTTGATCGTCCGAGTTAAATTCTGGTCGTTTCTGATGACTGGACAACAGTAAATTTTGGGCCCTGTAACAATTTCTACTCGTGAGGTGCCTACACCTTAATAGGTTAACGATAAGTAAAAACAAGTTGAGTTTTGTAATTGTTACCATTGGAGTCTTAGCACCATTGAAAAATTTGGGAGTGTATTTGTTTCCTTCACAATTGGATTATCAGTTTAAAATGCTAAATTGCAAATTAGCAGACACCAGTGTGTTGCTGACAGGTTAAGGTTAGGGCTTGTATTATGGTTAGTGAGCTTGTGGTACACTCATGGTTATCTTATAGTAATGTCTGCTAAACTGCTGTTGCACCATTTAAAATTTTTATGAGCTGATTTTGATCAAAGCAAAATCTGACCCAGCTACCATCTCATTGAAACTTCAAGCTTATAATCTAATTGTGTTAGGAGAAACTAACCTGTCAGGTAGTCTTCAAAATTAATAGGGAAAAACTAGGAATAAGTATGTGCTTTACAGCAAAAAATAAATCAGTCTTATTTCATTGCTTGCTGCCTTTCAACATTTGACTATTAGTAGGAACTTGCTAGTAGACTAAGGGCCTATTTACATGATACAATTGTGATATATAATTGTTGGTCTGGGGGTATGTAATGTTATCTCAAAGGCAAAGTTCCTGCTTTCAATTTACTCTCTAATGCGGGAAATACTCTCAGTGATTCCTGGATTCTGTGGGTATGAGAGTGATGATGCCAAATGGTTGTGTATGGTGGATCAGAGTATGGTTGAAGGTTGCTGAGCTGGAGGTTATAAAATATCTAGCAGTTCAAAATCCAAAAACCTTTACCGGCCAACAGCTTTAAGAAATATAACAAAACACAAGCTGCAAAAAATAATATCTTGTGAAGAACTTGATATTGTAGTTGGCAAAACAAGACAAGATAAAAATTAGAGGTGATATATCAAAATATCACTTCTAATTTTTGTCTTGTCTTGTTTTGTCAACTTGTATATTGAGTTCTCCGTAAGATGCTATTTTTTGCAGCTTGTGTTTTATTATAGTTAAAAATCCATCTCTCTCCTTAACTGATGAAGGGGCAGGACTGATCCCTTTGACAAGTAAAATCACCTGGTGTTAGCCAGTGTAAAATACCAAGGTACACCTTTGCCCCTCAATGGGTTAACTATCACTACCATAGCTGCTGTCACCACTCCATTCTCAATGCTTCACTTATTTCCACCACACTTTTGTAGCATTCCAACCTGCATTATGCAATATCAACACCACCCAAAGCTTTGATTTGATGTTTTGGAGACTGCTGTAGTTTGATATCATAGCCTGCATGATTTAACAGCCATCTCCTTAAGCCATGAAGGTTAAGGGCACATTTTATAATTTTACCATGGTTAATGGCAGACTATTTTACTCATTGAGGGGATGAGCCCTGCCCCTTCATGAGTTGATGTCAGAGCTCATGTGTTTTGATTTCAAAGTCACCAGTGTTTGACTGGTGTTTCACACTTCCTGGACATGACAGACCATAGCTCCCTGATTGAGTTAAAATCTGGTAAATTATTTATGAGTTTGTAAAAAATTAAATTAAAATGCAATGATGAAAAGATGAAGAGTATGGGAAATGTATATGGTTATTGTTTTATCGTTTATAGAACCTTGAAGTCATGTCAATCACACCTTCATTTAGCTGGTTACCAGAAATTGATTTAGGTATAATGTCACGTGAATACATTGTAGTGTCATTTGCTCTTCAAACTCCACAGAATCCCTAATGAGAAGAAAATTGACTTTAAGACCATGCTGCTTGTTGGGAATTAGTGCCTACAAGGAACTACTTTTATTTCTCTGAACTACTTTTATTTCTCTGAACTACTGGAAATGCTTGCCAACAGAAGTAATGGGAGTGATGCCAAAAACCTCATTTTTGTTTCAAAAATGAAGGTGATACGTTCAGATGGGCCAAATGTCAAACAGTTTCCACCAAAACTGGAGCAGCTTACCAGGAATGAGTAGAAACAAAATCTGTATTGTTTAAAAAACAAATAGAAATCTGACCTTTTAAAGTTTATATTAATTATTAGTAGAAACGTGGTCGAGTACTATTGCAAATGCTGCATTCTGATTGGCTACGCTACTTGCTATCTATTCGTCGATAGATAGCGAGTAGCGAAAATGGCTTCCGCCTCTCGTTTTTGTGAAGTTTCTGAAGACGAAATAGATTGCCTATTTGAAAGTGCAATCCCAGAGAAGACGAAAAATGTTCTTTGCAAAGTGTGTTTCTACTAAAACAATTAGATTATTCACTCTCGATTTCTGAGGTGATAATCTAATTGTTAAATAGAATTCAATCATGTAATGTATACGTTTCAATTTCTAATGACCAGATTTTAATCAGCTTTAGTTCCATTCGTTGACACGGCTTGTCAAATTGTGTGATTGGTTTAGATGAATATTTATTATATTGTTAATATGATACCGCACCTTTACGATTAGCTGACAACGCGTCGTGCTTCAGCTAGCATAAGGTTTGCAAGGAGCACGATGTGTTCTATTTTACTGTGTGCTTTGTCGAAATATACTTGCTTTATTGTTTTGTACCAAAGACCAATACCAGGCGATAACTTAAAGAAGTAGAGCACGAAACATACTCCGATGAATACCATCTTGGTAGGACTTTGAAATAAAGTCGAAATGTTACTCTGCTTTGTTTCGTCTTGTCTGACAGCTCAGATAGTGAGTTGACAAATGGTATTCATCGGAGTATGTTTCTTACATCATTTATTTTTTGTATTTGTCTTTGCTTTCGGAGATTGTTGTTGTGCACCTTGGATCACTCGGCCCATATGAAAGCCAGCAGTACTCCCGTGCTTAGTATCTCAACCGTAAGTACAAGAATTAAACGAGGTTAGTCATTGACCAGATTGATCTCGATTGAGGTAAGTTGTACTGAAGCAAGGTATGTAATATTGGTCGGACTGATCGCGATTTTTTACATAAGACTCAAACGTATGAAAACAGGGGAAAGGTATGTGTTGCCTTAACCCCTCAACACCAAATTTTTTTTCTTTTGTTCATTGTTCTTTTAGGTTTTCCTTTGTCTATTCCTTAGTTCTGTTGTTCAAGAGGTGGTATATATATATGAATAAAAGAGAAAAAAAAACCAAAACTTCTTCAGACATAAAAACCTTTATTCAAGGTCCTCCAAACGTTTCGCCTTTCACGGCTTCTTCAGTGGAGTGAGTTAAAAACAATATTTAGATCCTATAAATACGTGCATATCTAAAATTTCCAAAATTTACATAAAAGTGCTACTAACACTCTAGTACCTAAAGTTAACCTAAAAATAGTAATAATAAAAATCTATATGCAAATAGTTGTTCCTACACAACCATTCATAACATTATCAGAGTATTTCTTTATTTCTAGTGCCTCAATGCACTTGCGTTTACCATGATTTTTAATGTTTATGTGTAAAATCTTCCAACTAAAATACGACATGTCCTTATCTGCACTAATCTGGTGGGATTTCAAGTGTTTAAAAACCGTTTGTTTCTTCATTGTTAAATGTTCTTTTATCCTAGTTCCTATTGTTCTAGATGTCTCTCCAATGTACACAGTTCCACATATTGAGCACGTAATTTGGTAAACAACGTTTTTAAGAAAACATTGGTTAGGTCTAGTAGCTGATTTACAAGTCTCGCAGTTGTCTGGGCAGTTAAGTCTCTCTCTCGTGGGGGCGAAAACTTGCGATGATGGTCTGCCGGTCATAAAATGAACTTTAATTTGATCTATACCCGATCTGCGAATCACACTGCAAGCACGTCGTTTGAAATCCTCATTAATAAATGGGAGCTTCAAGTAAACAAAATTTTGATTTTGTTCAGTGTCATCTTTCCGCGGTGTATTAATGTTCTGCAGTGTGTATCTTATAACTGCTTTGACGAATTTTCTGGGATACCCGTTGTTAACGAACAATTCTACAATTACATCCAGCGATTTCTTCTGTGAAGCAGCGTCAGTCGAACATTTGATAGCTCTTTTGGCTTCACCAATAGGGACAGATCGTTTGGAAGCGATAGAACCGTGGCTGTCCCAAGGGGTAATGCAGCGACTGCGAGCGGGTTTCATATAAAGGGAGGTAGAAAATACTTTATTCTCCAAATTAAATGTGACCATGGTATCAAGAAAAGGTAACTGGTTGTCAACTGGGTGTTCAATGGTGAATTTGATTGCATCATTCAAATTATTAATCGTATTCAACAGGTCGCTTAGGAATTCTCGAGACAACAAGAAAACGAAATAGTCGTCAATATATCGTTTAAGACGTGCGCTACCAGCGGACTTTTCAACAATTAGGGTATCGAGCTCATTCATGTAGATGATCGCCAGTGTCGGAGCCAAATTATTTCCCATTGCCAGACCCGATTGTTGCTTATAACCTCTATCTCCCATTAGAACACTATCATTTGCTAAACACAGACGAACAAGTGTTTCAAAGTCCTCATCACTTAGGGCTGAAAGTCCACAGCCACTTTTGTATTTGGAAAAGAATCGTTTGGCGACGGTAAATATACCAGGCGTTTTAGCATTTATATCATCTAAAGGAATTGATCAGTACAAATTACAAACGTCAAGGCTGCAAAATTCATTTTTAACTTTTTCGTTTGTAGTGTTTTTAACTCACTCCACTGAAGAAGCCGTGAAAGGCGAAACGTTTGGAGGACCTTGAATAAAGGTTTTTATGTCTGAAGAAGTTTTTTTTTCTCTTTTATTCAACTATCATCCAGACATGGCGTATCAGACACATTCATATATATATATATATATATATATATATATATATATATGTATATATATGTATATATATATATGTATATATAATAGCAAGACAAGGTAAACTTGGGTTACTTCATAAACATTTACTACAAATTTGTTTCGTATGGCAAGCTGGGCCTGTCGAGCACTCTCTTCGTACGATTTTTAATAAAATCTCATTTATCTATCTATATATATATATATAGGACACTGGGTTAAATGTAACATCTGATAACTGTATATATGGATATAAATATACACATACATGGATATGTATAAAATAAAACATATTCCGAAAAATAGAGACATCTTGGAAAACTCGAGATATGAGTCAAAACAAGACGAGTATACGAGACTAATATTTCGACTTTATTACTTAGTCATCATCAGACAGAATGATTTACAAAACAAGCCAAGGTCTATGTATACAGTGTGATGTAGACAACGGAAGTTAGGAATCCTATACCTAAGATATTAACACGACAGAAAGCATTGCTAATTAATTATCTCGAAAAGAAGCTATTGATTAAAAGGCACAAGTCATTAACAACTGACCCAACAATACTGATGTGTAAGATGACGTAGGATGACTAACTGAGACAGGTGAATATCTGATAGGTGGCATCTGATACTTTTTGAAGTTGTCGGCTGGTCGTGGTTTATGGATATGTATATATTTGTACTTATCTGTACACGTATCTGAATACGTATTTTTGTGTTCGTGTATTCACGTTAAAAAATATTCAACTATTTTTGGGGGGAGAAGGGACGAACAGGTTGTGTACCGCTCCTGTGACAGGAGGCCTACTGGCCGGCTTGAAATGGCCCAAGTGTGCCAGGAGTAGTCCCAGGAAAGTCGATACCTTCACGTGGTTCCCCCTGTTTTTACTAAAATCGACTAACGAAAAGCGAACTGGTGGCGCTATAACCACCCCCCCAGCTATGGGTTAAATAGCGATGGCGTGAACGGTAAACATGGCGGATGATTTCGAGAGGCAACTTTTTCTTTTTATCTCGGTTATCTCATATTTCATGATTTTTTTCTGTGAAGGAGTGGCGACTGATGGCGGCTTTTTTAATTCTTTTTTGGTCAATTGAATGCTTGAATCTGCATACCTATTGTATCCAAAGTGTCTTCTCACTGTTTCGGCTTGTCTAGCCTTGGAGATTCACGTTAGCTGTCTAAGCAGACGCAGGGATGAGCAACTTGTGCTTATTTATTCTCTTGCGCGTTTTTCTTTTCACGTCGGTTAAAATACAGTCCCTGTGTGTAATCCACACGTAAATCCCCAACAAACGACGTTAAGCCTAAACACAGAGGGCTATAACAGGAGACACTTGAGGTAGCCTGTACCTTGGTACGTGGTAATGTATCTTAACGCCGAACGGAGTGGCTCAGCTCCATCTCTTTGTGCTCAGGTAAGTCGATTCATTCACAGATTTTGATCGATAAGGCAAGTATCCCAGTTTTCGTCTAAGCTGATGCACCCTGATGTCTCTTCTAAGTTTTCCTCTGATGTGCTTTTTGAGGAAAATTTTGACATTAAAAATTCAGCTGAAGTTTAGCCTAAAAAAAATTTAATCAATGACAAAGTGAATAATTTCGACTACACTTTCATTTCTTGTGGTTATTTCGAAATTTTGAAATTCTGCAAAAATTCGTCAAAAACCATGGGTTAACCCCTTTACTTTTTCGTGAAATTTTCAAACTCAAAAATTCTCTTCGAATTTTAAGCTAAAACGACTGGAATCGACGCCAAACTAAATCATTTCCCCTAAACTGTCTTATTTTAAGCTTATCTCGAAACTTTCAAATTGGTCAAAAAATCGTCAAAAACCAAAGGCTAACCCCTTTACTTTTTAGTGAAATTTTTCGACCTCAGATATTCATCGTAATTTCACCGAAAAACCACTCCAGTCACTCAAAAACTAGTTTCTATGCAATAAACTTTCATATTTTGACCTTATTTCGAAAGTTGGAAATTGGTTGAAAAATCGTCAAAACCAAAGGTTAACCCCTTTACTTTTCTGTCAAATTTTTCGACCTAAAATATTCAACGTAATTTCACCGAAAAGCCACTCCAGTCACTGCAAAACTACTTTCTATACAATAAACTTTCATATTTTCACCTCATTTCGAAAGTTGGAAATTGGTTCAAAAATCGTGAAAAACCAAAGGTTAACGCCTTTACTTTTTGGTTAAACTTTTCGACCTAAAATATTCAACGTAATTTCACCTAAAAACCACTGGATTCACTGCAAAACTAGTTTCTATGCAATAAACTTTCATATTTTCACTGTATTTCGAAAGTTTGAAATTGGTCGAAAAATGGTCAAAAACCAAAGGTTAACCCCTTTACATTTTGGTGAAATTTTTCGACCTAAACATTTGTCTCAAATATTAGTGTAAAGTCTCTGAAATAGCGCCAAAACCATATTACTCGGCCTAAACTTTCATATTTTCACTGTATTTCGAAAGTTTGAAATTGGTCGAAAAATGGTCAAAAACCAAAGGTTAACCCCTTTACATTTTGGTGAAATTTTTCGACCTAAAAATATGTCTCAAATATTAGTGTAAAGTCTCTGAAATAGCGCCAAAACCATATTACTCGGCCTAAACTTTCATATTTTCACTGTATTTCGAAAGCTTGAAATTGGTCGAAAAATGGTCAAAAACCAAAGGTTAACCCCTTTACATTTTGGTGAAATTTTTCGACCTAAACATTTGTCTCAAATATTAGTGTAAAGTCTCTGAAATAGCGCCAAAACCATATTACTCGGCCTAAACTTTCATATTTTCACTGTATTTCGAAAGTTTGAAATTGGTCGAAAAATGGTCAAAAACCAAAGGTTAACCCCTTTACATTTTGGTGAAATTTTTCGACCTAAAAATTTGTCTCAAATATTAGTGTAAAGTCTCTGAAATAGCGCCAAAACCATATTACTCGGCCTAAACTTTCATATTTTCACTGTATTTCGAAAGTTTGAAATTGGTCGAAAAATGGTCAAAAACCAAAGGTTAACCCCTTTACATTTTGGTGAAATTTTTCGACCTAAACATTTGTCTCAAATATTAGTGTAAAGTCTCTGAAATAGCGCCAAAACCATATTACTCGGCCTAAACTTTCATATTTTCACTGTATTTCGAAAGTTTGAAATTGGTCGAAAAATGGTCAAAAACCAAAGGTTAACCCCTTTACATTTTGGTGAAATTTTTCGACCTAAACATTTGTCTCAAATATTAGTGTAAAGTCTCTGAAATAGCGCCAAAACCATATTACTCGGCCTAAACTTTCATATTTTCACTGTATTTCGAAAGTTTGAAATTGGTCGAAAAATGGTCAAAAACCAAAGGTTAACCCCTTTACATTTTGGTGAAATTTTTCGACCTAAACATTTGTCTCAAATATTAGTGTAAAGTCTCTGAAATAGCGCCAAAACCATATTACTCGGCCTAAACTTTCATATTTTCACTGTATTTCGAAAGTTTGAAATTGGTCGAAAAATGGTCAAAAACCAAAGGTTAACCCCTTTACATTTTGGTGAAATTTTTCGACCTAAAAATATGTCTCAAATATTAGTGTAAAGTCTCTGAAATAGCGCCAAAACCATATTACTCGGCCTAAACTTTCATATTTTCACTGTATTTCGAAAGTTTGAAATTGGTCGAAAAATGGTCAAAAACCAAAGGTTAACCCCTTTACATTTTGGTGAAATTTTTCGACCTAAACATTTGTCTCAAATATTAGTGTAAAGTCTCTGAAATAGCGCCAAAACCATATTACTCGGCCTAAACTTTCATATTTTCACTGTATTTCGAAAGTTTGAAATTGGTCGAAAAATGGTCAAAAACCAAAGGTTAACCCCTTTACATTTTGGTGAAATTTTTCGACCTAAAAATATGTCTCAAATATTAGTGTAAAGTCTCTGAAATAGCGCCAAAACCATATTACTCGGCCTAAACTTTCATATTTTCACTGTATTTCGAAAGCTTGAAATTGGTCGAAAAATGGTCAAAAACCAAAGGTTAACCCCTTTACATTTTGGTGAAATTTTTCGACCTAAACATTTGTCTCAAATATTAGTGTAAAGTCTCTGAAATAGCGCCAAAACCATATTACTCGGCCTAAACTTTCATATTTTCACTGTATTTCGAAAGTTTGAAATTGGTCGAAAAATGGTCAAAAACCAAAGGTTAACCCCTTTACATTTTGGTGAAATTTTTCGACCTAAAAATTTGTCTCAAATATTAGTGTAAAGTCTCTGAAATAGCGCCAAAACCATATTACTCGGCCTAAACTTTCATATTTTCACTGTATTTCGAAAGTTTGAAATTGGTCGAAAAATGGTCAAAAACCAAAGGTTAACCCCTTTACATTTTGGTGAAATTTTTCGACCTAAACATTTGTCTCAAATATTAGTGTAAAGTCTCTGAAATAGCGCCAAAACCATATTACTCGGCCTAAACTTTCATATTTTCACTGTATTTCGAAAGTTTGAAATTGGTCGAAAAATGGTCAAAAACCAAAGGTTAACCCCTTTACATTTTGGTGAAATTTTTCGACCTAAACATTTGTCTCAAATATTAGTGTAAAGTCTCTGAAATAGCGCCAAAACCATATTACTCGGCCTAAACTTTCATATTTTCACTGTATTTCGAAAGTTTGAAATTGGTCGAAAAATGGTCAAAAACCAAAGGTTAACCCCTTTACATTTTGGTGAAATTTTTCGACCTAAACATTTGTCTCAAATATTAGTGTAAAGTCTCTGAAATAGCGCCAAAACCATATTACTCGGCCTAAACTTTCATATTTTCACTGTATTTCGAAAGTTTGAAATTGGTCGAAAAATGGTCAAAAACCAAAGGTTAACCCCTTTACATTTTGGTGAAATTTTTCGACCTAAACATTTGTCTCAAATATTAGTGTAAAGTCTCTGAAATAGCGCCAAAACCATATTACTCGGCCTAAACTTTCATATTTTCACTGTATTTCGAAAGTTTGAAATTGGTCGAAAAATGGTCAAAAACCAAAGGTTAACCCCTTTACATTTTGGTGAAATTTTTCGACCTAAACATTTGTCTCAAATATTAGTGTAAAGTCTCTGAAATAGCGCCAAAACCATATTACTCGGCCTAAACTTTCATATTTTCACTGTATTTCGAAAGTTTGAAATTGGTCGAAAAATGGTCAAAAACCAAAGGTTAACCCCTTTACATTTTGGTGAAATTTTTCGACCTAAACATTTGTCTCAAATATTAGTGTAAAGTCTCTGAAATAGCGCCAAAACCATATTACTCGGCCTAAACTTTCATATTTTCACTGTATTTCGAAAGTTTGAAATTGGTCGAAAAATGGTCAAAAACCAAAGGTTAACCCCTTTACATTTTGGTGAAATTTTTCGACCTAAACATTTGTCTCAAATATTAGTGTAAAGTCTCTGAAATAGCGCCAAAACCATATTACTCGGCCTAAACTTTCATATTTTCACTGTATTTCGAAAGTTTGAAATTGGTCGAAAAATGGTCAAAAACCAAAGGTTAACCCCTTTACATTTTGGTGAAATTTTTCGACCTAAACATTTGTCTCAAATATTAGTGTAAAGTCTCTGAAATAGCGCCAAAACCATATTACTCGGCCTAAACTTTCATATTTTCACTGTATTTCGAAAGTTTGAAATTGGTCGAAAAATGGTCAAAAACCAAAGGTTAACCCCTTTACATTTTGGTGAAATTTTTCGACCTAAACATTTGTCTCAAATATTAGTGTAAAGTCTCTGAAATAGCGCCAAAACCATATTACTCGGCCTAAACTTTCATATTTTCACTGTATTTCGAAAGTTTGAAATTGGTCGAAAAATGGTCAAAAACCAAAGGTTAACCCCTTTACATTTTGGTGAAATTTTTCGACCTAAAAATTTGTCTCAAATATTAGTGTAAAGTCTCTGAAATAGCGCCAAAACCATATTACTCGGCCTAAACTTTCATATTTTCACTGTATTTCGAAAGTTTGAAATTGGTCGAAAAATGGTCAAAAACCAAAGGTTAACCCCTTTACATTTTGGTGAAATTTTTCGACCTAAACATTTGTCTCAAATATTAGTGTAAAGTCTCTGAAATAGCGCCAAAACCATATTACTCGGCCTAAACTTTCATATTTTCACTGTATTTCGAAAGTTTGAAATTGGTCGAAAAATGGTCAAAAACCAAAGGTTAACCCCTTTACATTTTGGTGAAATTTTTCGACCTAAAAATATGTCTCAAATATTAGTGTAAAGTCTCTGAAATAGCGCCAAAACCATATTACTCGGCCTAAACTTTCATATTTTCACTGTATTTCGAAAGCTTGAAATTGGTCGAAAAATGGTCAAAAACCAAAGGTTAACCCCTTTACATTTTGGTGAAATTTTTCGACCTAAACATTTGTCTCAAATATTAGTGTAAAGTCTCTGAAATAGCGCCAAAACCATATTACTCGGCCTAAACTTTCATATTTTCACTGTATTTCGAAAGTTTGAAATTGGTCGAAAAATGGTCAAAAACCAAAGGTTAACCCCTTTACATTTTGGTGAAATTTTTCGACCTAAACATTTGTCTCAAATATTAGTGTAAAGTCTCTGAAATAGCGCCAAAACCATATTACTCGGCCTAAACTTTCATATTTTCACTGTATTTCGAAAGTTTGAAATTGGTCGAAAAATGGTCAAAAACCAAAGGTTAACCCCTTTACATTTTGGTGAAATTTTTCGACCTAAACATTTGTCTCAAATATTAGTGTAAAGTCTCTGAAATAGCGCCAAAACCATATTACTCGGCCTAAACTTTCATATTTTCACTGTATTTCGAAAGTTTGAAATTGGTCGAAAAATGGTCAAAAACCAAAGGTTAACCCCTTTACATTTTGGTGAAATTTTTCGACCTAAAAATATGTCTCAAATATTAGTGTAAAGTCTCTGAAATAGCGCCAAAACCATATTACTCGGCCTAAACTTTCATATTTTCACTGTATTTCGAAAGTTTGAAATTGGTCGAAAAATGGTCAAAAACCAAAGGTTAACCCCTTTACATTTTGGTGAAATTTTTCGACCTAAACATTTGTCTCAAATATTAGTGTAAAGTCTCTGAAATAGCGCCAAAACCATATTACTCGGCCTAAACTTTCATATTTTCACTGTATTTCGAAAGTTTGAAATTGGTCGAAAAATGGTCAAAAACCAAAGGTTAACCCCTTTACATTTTGGTGAAATTTTTCGACCTAAAAATATGTCTCAAATATTAGTGTAAAGTCTCTGAAATAGCGCCAAAACCATATTACTCGGCCTAAACTTTCATATTTTCACTGTATTTCGAAAGTTTGAAATTGGTCGAAAAATGGTCAAAAACCAAAGGTTAACCCCTTTACATTTTGGTGAAATTTTTCGACCTAAACATTTGTCTCAAATATTAGTGTAAAGTCTCTGAAATAGCGCCAAAACCATATTACTCGGCCTAAACTTTCATATTTTCACTGTATTTCGAAAGTTTGAAATTGGTCGAAAAATGGTCAAAAACCAAAGGTTAACCCCTTTACATTTTGGTGAAATTTTTCGACCTAAACATTTGTCTCAAATATTAGTGTAAAGTCTCTGAAATAGCGCCAAAACCATATTACTCGGCCTAAACTTTCATATTTTCACTGTATTTCGAAAGTTTGAAATTGGTCGAAAAATGGTCAAAAACCAAAGGTTAACCCCTTTACATTTTGGTGAAATTTTTCGACCTAAACATTTGTCTCAAATATTAGTGTAAAGTCTCTGAAATAGCGCCAAAACCATATTACTCGGCCTAAACTTTCATATTTTCACTGTATTTCGAAAGCTTGAAATTGGTCGAAAAATGGTCAAAAACCAAAGGTTAACCCCTTTACATTTTGGTGAAATTTTTCGACCTAAACATTTGTCTCAAATATTAGTGTAAAGTCTCTGAAATAGCGCCAAAACCATATTACTCGGCCTAAACTTTCATATTTTCACTGTATTTCGAAAGTTTGAAATTGGTCGAAAAATGGTCAAAAACCAAAGGTTAACCCCTTTACATTTTGGTGAAATTTTTCGACCTAAACATTTGTCTCAAATATTAGTGTAAAGTCTCTGAAATAGCGCCAAAACCATATTACTCGGCCTAAACTTTCATATTTTCACTGTATTTCGAAAGTTTGAAATTGGTCGAAAAATGGTCAAAAACCAAAGGTTAACCCCTTTACATTTTGGTGAAATTTTTCGACCTAAAAATATGTCTCAAATATTAGTGTAAAGTCTCTGAAATAGCGCCAAAACCATATTACTCGGCCTAAACTTTCATATTTTCACTGTATTTCGAAAGTTTGAAATTGGTCGAAAAATGGTCAAAAACCAAAGGTTAACCCCTTTACATTTTGGTGAAATTTTTCGACCTAAACATTTGTCTCAAATATTAGTGTAAAGTCTCTGAAATAGCGCCAAAACCATATTACTCGGCCTAAACTTTCATATTTTCACTGTATTTCGAAAGTTTGAAATTGGTCGAAAAATGGTCAAAAACCAAAGGTTAACCCCTTTACATTTTGGTGAAATTTTTCGACCTAAAAATATGTCTCAAATATTAGTGTAAAGTCTCTGAAATAGCGCCAAAACCATATTACTCGGCCTAAACTTTCATATTTTCACTGTATTTCGAAAGTTTGAAATTGGTCGAAAAATGGTCAAAAACCAAAGGTTAACCCCTTTACATTTTGGTGAAATTTTTCGACCTAAACATTTGTCTCAAATATTAGTGTAAAGTCTCTGAAATAGCGCCAAAACCATATTACTCGGCCTAAACTTTCATATTTTCACTGTATTTCGAAAGTTTGAAATTGGTCGAAAAATGGTCAAAAACCAAAGGTTAACCCCTTTACATTTTGGTGAAATTTTTCGACCTAAACATTTGTCTCAAATATTAGTGTAAAGTCTCTGAAATAGCGCCAAAACCATATTACTCGGCCTAAACTTTCATATTTTCACTGTATTTCGAAAGTTTGAAATTGGTCGAAAAATGGTCAAAAACCAAAGGTTAACCCCTTTACATTTTGGTGAAATTTTTCGACCTAAACATTTGTCTCAAATATTAGTGTAAAGTCTCTGAAATAGCGCCAAAACCATATTACTCGGCCTAAACTTTCATATTTTCACTGTATTTCGAAAGCTTGAAATTGGTCGAAAAATGGTCAAAAACCAAAGGTTAACCCCTTTACATTTTGGTGAAATTTTTCGACCTAAACATTTGTCTCAAATATTAGTGTAAAGTCTCTGAAATAGCGCCAAAACCATATTACTCGGCCTAAACTTTCATATTTTCACTGTATTTCGAAAGTTTGAAATTGGTCGAAAAATGGTCAAAAACCAAAGGTTAACCCCTTTACATTTTGGTGAAATTTTTCGACCTAAACATTTGTCTCAAATATTAGTGTAAAGTCTCTGAAATAGCGCCAAAACCATATTACTCGGCCTAAACTTTCATATTTTCACTGTATTTCGAAAGTTTGAAATTGGTCGAAAAATGGTCAAAAACCAAAGGTTAACCCCTTTACATTTTGGTGAAATTTTTCGACCTAAACATTTGTCTCAAATATTAGTGTAAAGTCTCTGAAATAGCGCCAAAACCATATTACTCGGCCTAAACTTTCATATTTTCACTGTATTTCGAAAGCTTGAAATTGGTCGAAAAATGGTCAAAAACCAAAGGTTAACCCCTTTACATTTTGGTGAAATTTTTCGACCTAAACATTTGTCTCAAATATTAGTGTAAAGTCTCTGAAATAGCGCCAAAACCATATTACTCGGCCTAAACTTTCATATTTTCACTGTATTTCGAAAGTTTGAAATTGGTCGAAAAATGGTCAAAAACCAAAGGTTAACCCCTTTACATTTTGGTGAAATTTTTCGACCTAAAAATTTGTCTCAAATATTAGTGTAAAGTCTCTGAAATAGCGCCAAAACCATATTACTCGGCCTAAACTTTCATATTTTCACTGTATTTCGAAAGTTTGAAATTGGTCGAAAAATGGTCAAAAACCAAAGGTTAACCCCTTTACATTTTGGTGAAATTTTTCGACCTAAACATTTGTCTCAAATATTAGTGTAAAGTCTCTGAAATAGCGCCAAAACCATATTACTCGGCCTAAACTTTCATATTTTCACTGTATTTCGAAAGTTTGAAATTGGTCGAAAAATGGTCAAAAACCAAAGGTTAACCCCTTTACATTTTGGTGAAATTTTTCGACCTAAAAATATGTCTCAAATATTAGTGTAAAGTCTCTGAAATAGCGCCAAAACCATATTACTCGGCCTAAACTTTCATATTTTCACTGTATTTCGAAAGTTTGAAATTGGTCGAAAAATGGTCAAAAACCAAAGGTTAACCCCTTTACATTTTGGTGAAATTTTTCGACCTAAACATTTGTCTCAAATATTAGTGTAAAGTCTCTGAAATAGCGCCAAAACCATATTACTCGGCCTAAACTTTCATATTTTCACTGTATTTCGAAAGTTTGAAATTGGTCGAAAAATGGTCAAAAACCAAAGGTTAACCCCTTTACATTTTGGTGAAATTTTTCGACCTAAACATTTGTCTCAAATATTAGTGTAAAGTCTCTGAAATAGCGCCAAAACCATATTACTCGGCCTAAACTTTCATATTTTCACTGTATTTCGAAAGTTTGAAATTGGTCGAAAAATGGTCAAAAACCAAAGGTTAACCCCTTTACATTTTGGTGAAATTTTTCGACCTAAACATTTGTCTCAAATATTAGTGTAAAGTCTCTGAAATAGCGCCAAAACCATATTACTCGGCCTAAACTTTCATATTTTCACTGTATTTCGAAAGTTTGAAATTGGTCGAAAAATGGTCAAAAACCAAAGGTTAACCCCTTTACATTTTGGTGAAATTTTTCGACCTAAACATTTGTCTCAAATATTAGTGTAAAGTCTCTGAAATAGCGCCAAAACCATATTACTCGGCCTAAACTTTCATATTTTCACTGTATTTCGAAAGTTTGAAATTGGTCGAAAAATGGTCAAAAACCAAAGGTTAACCCCTTTACATTTTGGTGAAATTTTTCGACCTAAACATTTGTCTCAAATATTAGTGTAAAGTCTCTGAAATAGCGCCAAAACCATATTACTCGGCCTAAACTTTCATATTTTCACTGTATTTCGAAAGCTTGAAATTGGTCGAAAAATGGTCAAAAACCAAAGGTTAACCCCTTTACATTTTGGTGAAATTTTTCGACCTAAACATTTGTCTCAAATATTAGTGTAAAGTCTCTGAAATAGCGCCAAAACCATATTACTCGGCCTAAACTTTCATATTTTCACTGTATTTCGAAAGTTTGAAATTGGTCGAAAAATGGTCAAAAACCAAAGGTTAACCCCTTTACATTTTGGTGAAATTTTTCGACCTAAACATTTGTCTCAAATATTAGTGTAAAGTCTCTGAAATAGCGCCAAAACCATATTACTCGGCCTAAACTTTCATATTTTCACTGTATTTCGAAAGTTTGAAATTGGTCGAAAAATGGTCAAAAACCAAAGGTTAACCCCTTTACATTTTGGTGAAATTTTTCGACCTAAACATTTGTCTCAAATATTAGTGTAAAGTCTCTGAAATAGCGCCAAAACCATATTACTCGGCCTAAACTTTCATATTTTCACTGTATTTCGAAAGCTTGAAATTGGTCGAAAAATGGTCAAAAACCAAAGGTTAACCCCTTTACATTTTGGTGAAATTTTTCGACCTAAACATTTGTCTCAAATATTAGTGTAAAGTCTCTGAAATAGCGCCAAAACCATATTACTCGGCCTAAACTTTCATATTTTCACTGTATTTCGAAAGTTTGAAATTGGTCGAAAAATGGTCAAAAACCAAAGGTTAACCCCTTTACATTTTGGTGAAATTTTTCGACCTAAAAATATGTCTCAAATATTAGTGTAAAGTCTCTGAAATAGCGCCAAAACCATATTACTCGGCCTAAACTTTCATATTTTCACTGTATTTCGAAAGTTTGAAATTGGTCGAAAAATGGTCAAAAACCAAAGGTTAACCCCTTTACATTTTGGTGAAATTTTTCGACCTAAACATTTGTCTCAAATATTAGTGTAAAGTCTCTGAAATAGCGCCAAAACCATATTACTCGGCCTAAACTTTCATATTTTCACTGTATTTCGAAAGTTTGAAATTGGTCGAAAAATGGTCAAAAACCAAAGGTTAACCCCTTTACATTTTGGTGAAATTTTTCGACCTAAAAATATGTCTCAAATATTAGTGTAAAGTCTCTGAAATAGCGCCAAAACCATATTACTCGGCCTAAACTTTCATATTTTCACTGTATTTCGAAAGTTTGAAATTGGTCGAAAAATGGTCAAAAACCAAAGGTTAACCCCTTTACATTTTGGTGAAATTTTTCGACCTAAACATTTGTCTCAAATATTAGTGTAAAGTCTCTGAAATAGCGCCAAAACCATATTACTCGGCCTAAACTTTCATATTTTCACTGTATTTCGAAAGTTTGAAATTGGTCGAAAAATGGTCAAAAACCAAAGGTTAACCCCTTTACATTTTGGTGAAATTTTTCGACCTAAACATTTGTCTCAAATATTAGTGTAAAGTCTCTGAAATAGCGCCAAAACCATATTACTCGGCCTAAACTTTCATATTTTCACTGTATTTCGAAAGTTTGAAATTGGTCGAAAAATGGTCAAAAACCAAAGGTTAACCCCTTTACATTTTGGTGAAATTTTTCGACCTAAACATTTGTCTCAAATATTAGTGTAAAGTCTCTGAAATAGCGCCAAAACCATATTACTCGGCCTAACCTTTCATATTTTCACTGTATTTCGAAAGCTTGAAATTGGTCGAAAAATGGTCAAAAACCAAAGGTTAACCCCTTTACATTTTGGTGAAATTTTTCGACCTAAACATTTGTCTCAAATATTAGTGTAAAGTCTCTGAAATAGCGCCAAAACCATATTACTCGGCCTAAACTTTCATATTTTCACTGTATTTCGAAAGTTTGAAATTGGTCGAAAAATGGTCAAAAACCAAAGGTTAACCCCTTTACATTTTGGTGAAATTTTTCGACCTAAACATTTG
Source organism: Heliopora coerulea (assembly GCA_030142905.1). Classification (NCBI taxonomy): domain Eukaryota; kingdom Metazoa; phylum Cnidaria; class Anthozoa; order Scleralcyonacea; family Helioporidae; genus Heliopora; species Heliopora coerulea. The sequence goes on along the minus strand of JASJOG010000735.1, from coordinate 2,993 downwards.
TCTCAAATATTAGTGTAAAGTCTCTGAAATAGCGCCAAAACCATATTACTCGGCCTAAACTTTCATATTTTCACTGTATTTCGAAAGTTTGAAATTGGTCGAAAAATGGTCAAAAACCAAAGGTTAACCCCTTTACATTTTGGTGAAATTTTTCGACCTAAACATTTGTCTCAAATATTAGTGTAAAGTCTCTGAAATAGCGCCAAAACCATATTACTCGGCCTAAACTTTCATATTTTCACTGTATTTCGAAAGTTTGAAATTGGTCGAAAAATGGTCAAAAACCAAAGGTTAACCCCTTTACATTTTGGTGAAATTTTTCGACCTAAAAATATGTCTCAAATATTAGTGTAAAGTCTCTGAAATAGCGCCAAAACCATATTACTCGGCCTAAACTTTCATATTTTCACTGTATTTCGAAAGCTTGAAATTGGTCGAAAAATGGTCAAAAACCAAAGGTTAACCCCTTTACATTTTGGTGAAATTTTTCGACCTAAACATTTGTCTCAAATATTAGTGTAAAGTCTCTGAAATAGCGCCAAAACCATATTACTCGGCCTAAACTTTCATATTTTCACTGTATTTCGAAAGTTTGAAATTGGTCGAAAAATGGTCAAAAACCAAAGGTTAACCCCTTTACATTATGGTGAAATTTTTCGACCTAAAAATTTGTCTCAAATATTAGTGTAAAGTCTCTGAAATAGCGCCAAAACCATATTACTCGGCCTAAACTTTCATATTTTCACTGTATTTCGAAAGTTTGAAATTGGTCGAAAAATGGTCAAAAACCAAAGGTTAACCCCTTTACATTTTGGTGAAATTTTTCGACCTAAACATTTGTCTCAAATATTAGTGTAAAGTCTCTGAAATAGCGCCAAAACCATATTACTCGGCCTAAACTTTCATATTTTCACTGTATTTCGAAAGTTTGAAATTGGTCGAAAAATGGTCAAAAACCAAAGGTTAACCCCTTTACATTTTGGTGAAATTTTTCGACCTAAAAATATGTCTCAAATATTAGTGTAAAGTCTCTGAAATAGCGCCAAAACCATATTACTCGGCCTAAACTTTCATATTTTCACTGTATTTCGAAAGCTTGAAATTGGTCGAAAAATGGTCAAAAACCAAAGGTTAACCCCTTTACATTTTGGTGAAATTTTTCGACCTAAACATTTGTCTCAAATATTAGTGTAAAGTCTCTGAAATAGCGCCAAAACCATATTACTCGGCCTAAACTTTCATATTTTCACTGTATTTCGAAAGTTTGAAATTGGTCGAAAAATGGTCAAAAACCAAAGGTTAACCCCTTTACATTATGGTGAAATTTTTCGACCTAAAAATTTGTCTCAAATATTAGTGTAAAGTCTCTGAAATAGCGCCAAAACCATATTACTCGGCCTAAACTTTCATATTTTCACTGTATTTCGAAAGTTTGAAATTGGTCGAAAAATGGTCAAAAACCAAAGGTTAACCCCTTTACATTTTGGTGAAATTTTTCGACCTAAACATTTGTCTCAAATATTAGTGTAAAGTCTCTGAAATAGCGCCAAAACCATATTACTCGGCCTAAACTTTCATATTTTCACTGTATTTCGAAAGTTTGAAATTGGTCGAAAAATGGTCAAAAACCAAAGGTTAACCCCTTTACATTTTGGTGAAATTTTTCGACCTAAAAATATGTCTCAAATATTAGTGTAAAGTCTCTGAAATAGCGCCAAAACCATATTACTCGGCCTAACCTTTCATATTTTCACTGTATTTCGAAAGTTTGAAATTGGTCGAAAAATGGTCAAAAACCAAAGGTTAACCCCTTTACATTTTGGTGAAATTTTTCGACCTAAACATTTGTCTCAAATATTAGTGTAAAGTCTCTGAAATAGCGCCAAAACCATATTACTCGGCCTAAACTTTCATATTTTCACTGTATTTCGAAAGCTTGAAATTGGTCGAAAAATGGTCAAAAACCAAAGGTTAACCCCTTTACATTTTGGTGAAATTTTTCGACCTAAACATTTGTCTCAAATATTAGTGTAAAGTCTCTGAAATAGCGCCAAAACCATATTACTCGGCCTAAACTTTCATATTTTCACTGTATTTCGAAAGTTTGAAATTGGTCGAAAAATGGTCAAAAACCAAAGGTTAACCCCTTTACATTTTGGTGAAATTTTTCGACCTAAAAATTTGTCTCAAATATTAGTGTAAAGTCTCTGAAATAGCGCCAAAACCATATTACTCGGCCTAAACTTTCATATTTTCACTGTATTTCGAAAGTTTGAAATTGGTCGAAAAATGGTCAAAAACCAAAGGTTAACCCCTTTACATTTTGGTGAAATTTTTCGACCTAAACATTTGTCTCAAATATTAGTGTAAAGTCTCTGAAATAGCGCCAAAACCATATTACTCGGCCTAAACTTTCATATTTTCACTGTATTTCGAAAGTTTGAAATTGGTCGAAAAATGGTCAAAAACCAAAGGTTAACCCCTTTACATTTTGGTGAAATTTTTCGACCTAAAAATATGTCTCAAATATTAGTGTAAAGTCTCTGAAATAGCGCCAAAACCATATTACTCGGCCTAACCTTTCATATTTTCACTGTATTTCGAAAGCTTGAAATTGGTCGAAAAATGGTCAAAAACCAAAGGTTAACCCCTTTACATTTTGGTGAAATTTTTCGACCTAAACATTTGTCTCAAATATTAGTGTAAAGTCTCTGAAATAGCGCCAAAACCATATTACTCGGCCTAAACTTTCATATTTTCACTGTATTTCGAAAGTTTGAAATTGGTCGAAAAATGGTCAAAAACCAAAGGTTAACCCCTTTACATTTTGGTGAAATTTTTCGACCTAAAAATATGTCTCAAATATTAGTGTAAAGTCTCTGAAATAGCGCCAAAACCATATTACTCGGCCTAAACTTTCATATTTTCACTGTATTTCGAAAGCTTGAAATTGGTCGAAAAATGGTCAAAAACCAAAGGTTAACCCCTTTACA
>JASJOG010000734.1:0-41869 GCA_030142905.1 Heliopora coerulea | reverse complement strand
CATGGCCAGAGGCTCCTTTTCGTTCTTCTTTTGGTTTGAACTTGTTTCGAGTGCATGGAACAAAGGCATTTAAAGGCAGAGTTATGTGAAAACTGAAGAAGGTGTTTGGCCGAAATATAATGCAAAATCCTCCATGCATGCAAGAAGATCCTGCAATACATCAGTTTGTAATATAACTGAATTAGTGTATAGTATGCAAATTTTGGTACTACGAATTCAAAGTTGGTTATTTGGTGTATTCGAGTTATATTTAGCACACAGTAACGCGATCTATTTGTCCTTCAAAAGAAATTACGTGCAGAAAAAGCCAGATGGCGGCCCTTGGTCTTCTTCACACATTTCGACGCAACTGATATTGAGCTCTTATGTGGATTTATTTTTTATATTTCATAAGATTACGGCTTTTGCAATCCCATGTTATTGCAGTGAAGAAATTGTCATCGGGTTGCCTTTGCAAAAAGTCGACTCAATTTCTTATCTTTTTGCCATGCACGAACTAAGATTTCGAGGATCTTTACAAACAAAAATATCTTCATAAGTCTAGAAAATTATTGAGCATTGTGAACACATAACAAAGAAGCTGTTAATGGCAGTGTTTTCATTATCACTCCTGTAAAATTTTAACTCCGCACACGAGCTAAGGTGGCATCCCAACTATACCAAAAATGAATCTACACGCGTTTTCAAAAAAAATAAAAGCAACCACGGACATTGCCAAACTTAGGATAAAAACACTATGAGGACTTTCATGGAATAAAAGAGTTTCCTGAATGCTCACTTTGTGTGAGCACTTGAGCGGGTGTTCTTTTGAATGTTCTGAGTTAAAAATCCCGAGAGTCCAATTAAGTTTGTAGTGAGGTTTTATTACTGTGATGAACCATTGTCTTGCATAGCATCCTCGTTATGAGACAAAAATTATTTTTGCTAATCACCGTAAGTACGTAAAATAAATCAATTTAGATGTAAAGTGCGTGTATATACTTTTGTCACCTAAACGACAACCAGGTAACATTATTTAATTTACCTCAAAATCTGAAATACATTATAATTTAAGGAAGGTCTCTGCATTGCCTTGCACGTCCTGCCGACAGCAATAAGGGTGTTCTGGAAACCATTTTAAACTGGAGATATGTTATTCGTTGAGAATCCTCGCGTAATTGCTGGCGTTATGCCGACGATTTGATGCAACTATGCAGGCAAGTTGTAATTCAATGGGCGAAATGTTTCTAAACTCGTGATACGGCTTTTTTCTACATGTCCCGCGCAATGGGGAAAATTCCTATCAACTTGTATACCACATTCTCGTGTGACCATTGCAATTTGCCGATCGGGTCATACGTGGACTCTCATTATCTCAATATAACTGAGTTTGAAATCTGCGACAGTGTCTCAGCCGTCATAATTTAAGATGGCTCTCTTGGTAACTTTTATTACCGGTGATTGGTAACATGCGCAGATCTTGATCTTGTCGAGTTGTTATTCTGTAACGAGGGCAACCATTCGAGCCAATGTAAGACTTGCAAGTTCTAAATTTTTGGATGATTGCTTCCAGAATTTATTTCCAAACAGCGTAAATATAGTAAACAGAATAAATGCAAGAACACATCCAATTTTTAAAACATTCCATAAAACAAAATGTTGGTGCCTGTTGTTGCCTGGCAACAACTGCACGCAGTGTCATAAACGAAGGAGTATTTATGTATGTGGCACAAAATCAATGACGTTTTGTGGTGTAATACGATGAATTCTTGACTTGACAAATGCTGCGGAAGCAGTGATTAGTCAAACATCTTTTGAGTGATTTTGATAAAATTTGTTGTCATACTGTTGTGTTAACTCGGCGGTTGTGACAGAAAGAAGACGTATGAAATACTATCTTAGTTGGAATGTTTTAATTTTCATAAAACACAAGTATTGCGGCTGGGAAGCAAGAGCCAGCCGACAATTTGAAAAAATACAAGATAAAACATATTCCTAAGAGGAACATCTTGAAAACTCAGAATACGAGTCCAAATCAAGACGAAAGTTGATAATCTTGAAATAAAACCGAAATGTTATTGATTCAAGTTTCGTCTTGATTTTGACTCGTATTCTGAGTTTTCAAAATGTTCCTTTTCGGGATATGTTTTATCTTCTGTTGCGGGTGGTGTTACAGTTTTCAAAGCTAGGCGTCTTTCCTGGCAAGTTACACAAACCGTTCGCACAGAACGCAAATCTTTTGTCAATTTAATGTGATTTCCATTTCGTAAATGACATGAAACCATGTGTGTCCGACTTTGCTAAAATTCCAGAAGGTAGTAAGTTGAGGAAATTCCTCGTTACCAAGTAATTCAATCACGTACATTCGCTTATTCGTTATTACATGATCTGGATATTCTTACACACGACGACAGTGTGATAGCTTTAAGTTCAGGATGTCGAAGTATTTGCCCATTCCACCGACCACCTAACCGCGTATGCCGAGCAAAATAATAGCTTTTCAGGTCATTTTGACGTCAAGTTCAGATTTTCCCTTCGAGTGCTAGAGGGAGAAGTAGCTTGGGGTGTGGTACTCGTCCACAACTTTCCCTTATTGTGAAACCATAACAACAGAGTCTGAAAATTAACGCAATCATTAGGCTCAGGAAAACATTTTTTTTCACTTTCGCCACAGATAACCAGCTGCACATGAACGTTTCCTCGAACTCGACAGAAGAGATGGTGAATTTTTGTCTATTCCACAGGCACAACGCTTAATGGGTGAAATTTGACTCGTTGCGCCTCACCAACCCCCTACCATGGTTATGATGGCGAAAAAGTTGTCAGCCATATTCTACTTACTCGTTGGGTCTGTCATACTTATTGGTAACGGTATATTGATAGCTGCGTTTAGTGTGAACCCCAACTTGCGTAATGTACCCAACAAGTGCTTTGTAAAAATCGAAGCGATTGAAACACCAGGGGGGAATCGTAGCCTTGTCAAGAATATTACTGCCCAGTATGTAATTCTTAGTAGCATTGTTGAAACAAACAAAAACGAACCAGTTGATAGTGGAAATAATTTTTAATCACTAACGTTTCGTTACATAACCTGTAACATCATCAGGGTAAATGATAACTACATACACTTGTCGAGAACTTTTAAAGCTTAACGATTAACTTAAAGCTTAAATGTGAACGATTTTTGTAATCATTAAGCTTTAATAGTTCCCAACACGTGTATATAGTTATCATTTACTCTGATGATGTTACAGGTTATGAAACGAAACGTTAGTGATTAAAAATTATTTCCATTATCAAATGGTTTGTTTCTGTTTGTTTCAACAATGCTACTAAGAACTATATGCTGGGCAGTAATATTCTTGACAAGTGCTTTGTAAACTTAATTGTTTGTGACTCGCTTGTTGGCCTGATATCGACGCCGCTATGGACTTATTACACGTTTAACACGTACAGCCCAAAGACAAACAATGTCAAGCTTTACCTGTTCTACATCTATTTCAACATCTTCAACGGCGCAGCGTCTATCTTCCAGCTCACGGCCATTAGACTTGAATGACACTTTTCAATCATTACGCCTGTGTGACATTGCTCGATGCCTGTGTACTTCTACAATTTCGGGTGGATCTTCGTGTGGTTGCTGGCCTCGTTCAGCTCACTGCTTCGCTTGCTACCGTACAACAAAGTCACAAGCGCCGAATGGTACAATATCTATACCATACTGGTGTGTTTATTCTGCCCGTTCTCATCATGACGACTTCGTATGCGCTACTGTTTAGGACAGCGATGAAGCGTTCACGACTTACAGTACGCTGCAACAGGAACCTTCAGGCCATCTGGTCAAGTCAACTAAAAACCATCAGGACCTTACTTATCGTCACAGGCCTTTTGGTTGCAGCTTGGTCTCCATTCTTTGTCTACATCACCTTGGCTCGCTTCCTGAACGAACATTTGCCCTCCTCCGTTAAAGGCAGGACACACTTGTAACACTTTGTCAAATGAATGCAGTACGGGAACAACTTGGTTAACCCGTTCATCTACGCATTCCGCAACAAGGAGTTCAGCTCCACCTTCAAGATGATTTTCTTCTTGTGCATCAAGTGCAAACGCTTCGAGGTGGTTTACAGACGGTTCAAGATGTCGAACCTGCGTCCACACACCAGGGAGGAGATGTCGTTCTCTCAGTCATCGTGTCCTTAGTCCTCAAGACGGGAGAGCTGGAAAGAAGAACCCAACGGCTCGTCCAGAAGAACTGAAACTGTCCGACTGAACACGGTTGCACCGAATGAAGTCCAAGTGAACATTACCAAAAAAAATTATGCAGGACACATGGTCAGCAATCCCCTGGGTATGGACACAGAGTAATTAATGAACCAAAGGTCCAACTTGCGTGAAAATTAGTCTCTAGTTTTTTTATCCCTGGATGGCTTCCTGGTTTTTTATGCTTATGCGCTTGCATCCTGGCAAGTTTCCCCGGCAGTTTTGACCCTTCCTGTGACTTTTTTCCGGTTAAATGTAGACGCGGCAAAGTTTAATTCATAACAATGTAAAAATACAACTGAAATGGCATAATTTTACCAACCCTACGACGAAGTACGGAGAGGTACTGGGATTTTTGCTCGATTATTCAAACAAGAAAAAACAGCCTTTTTTCGTTTACCAAAGGATAAAACCCGGTAACCTTTCCTAACTGATGTCGTCAACAACAACAGGATAAAAGTCATATCAAATGTAGTGTCGATTATCTATTTAGACAAATAAAAACGCCAGTTTCTTCAGTAAATTCTCGACTTCATGTAAATAATCGTCAGACCACAATTCGTATATATTATTTTATTATTTATTATATTATTTGGTCCATGCGTTCTTTTAACGCAGACCTGTGTAGCAGTGCCTTTTTAAGGAATTTTTACTGGGGGGATGGGCAAAAAAACAGTGTGTAGGCGAAGTTGCTGGGAACGATCGATGAAGTTAGCTCCATCAGGTTAGATGTTGTTGCCAGTCGTTTCACTCCTTGGCTTTTATCTCCAGAAAGTGCTCGAGTTTTGTTGGGTTTTTTTTCACTCTCTCTTCATCGGACATAATTATGCCATTGTTTTCAAATGATATATTGAAATGGGATGTTTCGATCTGCCAATGCATACTTGCTTGGCAAGCTAAAAACATAATAAGTTACTCCACAATTTACTGAAAACTCCTGGGAGAAGTTTTAAGTCCATTGAATGGATTTGACTGCACTAAAAGTCCTTCTAATCTTGGCTATGATTTAAAAAAAAGCAAAAACAGACTTGAGTAGATATCAATTCCGACTGAAAATACTTTTGAAAATACCAGATATTTTTTTTTTTAACTGCCGCCTTTGCTTGTGCAACTTTAATTTGATAATACAATAAACCACTCAGGTAGTCAAAATATTTAGGTTTCAGTTCTGCTAAAAACATGCCTGTGGCTGTTCGCCAGAAGACGCTTGCCAGGAACATCGTGGGCGTTTGAATTAATGAGATGCACGAGGAGACATGCGCGAGGACACAAACATTAGAGCTGCCGAGAGCGAGTTGGACTTCTGGTTGGTGATTTACTGTGTGGTTTGAATGTTTGATTGCAAAGGAGGGACAAAAGAAGTTTATGTGAGTTTCTTTGCTTATTTTTAACGTTTTCAAACGAAAATATCAGTGAAAATCACGAAGCATATGTGGACATCTGAGGTTTACTACATTAGGAAGCTGAGTAAATCATCTGAGTTTGAATAAACCTGAACTTAATTCACCCTAAAGGATATTATTGAACCATATTTCTTGGAGATGATATGATGTAAAGGATGTCAAAACTGGGCCAGTTCAGTGATATAGATAAATTCCAGCTCCTGGAGGGACTTTCATTGCAGGAAATCGAGGCCTTATCAGAAGCCATCGATCCAGAGGTGAGATTTTGTGTTTTAAAATCATTTTTTGATGCTTTGCCCTTAAAACGATCAGATTGCACTGGTGTTGACATGATGAAGACTCCTCTCTTCTAAAAACAACAGGACTGTTCGAGAACTCATTGCTCAAAACTTCGCGTTCATCTGTTTGTATTTTGAGACTCACCCTAGACTACTTGCTGTAGATGGCTGACATTGAGGATTATCAGCAGAACATCAAGCTGTGAGAATTGAGATAATAATATTAATAATAAAGTAATTTCAAGTGTTATGCAGCAGGGTTAATATTATGGATTCAATTGAACATATGGTTACCAAACTTTATTAACCATCATCTTTTTTCAACCAAACCTAATCTAACAAATGTAGAATGTGTTCCCATTCAAACAGTTGGGAATTGGTATGGCTGATAAAACAATATGGTCTGTGATCTTTTTATAGGTTGCTTTTATAATGATAATAATAATATTTTAATATTTGTAGTGAGAACTATAAGAAACAATCTTATAAATTAGTACAGTACATGAAATTAAGATTCCAGCAAGAGTGTTGAACGTAGACACATACGCAGTTTAGAACAATGGCTAAAAAGGTAAAAGGTTCACAAACTACTAAAACTGAAATAAGAAAAAATAACATTTCAAGTGGTGCTGTTTCACTTGAGATACCTTATGGCTTACTTTATAATAAGCAGCTTTTGTGCAATATGTTTTTTCACCATTTTTTCAATAATGTCAATTCACAAACAGGCCTCTCATGTTCGAAATTTGGCACATGTGGTCTATTGCGTTGGCAGATTACGTTGTGTGCGCGATTCATTAACAACAAATTGGAGGGGGGGGATTGTCAAAAAAATCAAAAATTTTTCAATTTTCTTGTAATTGCATTAAACTAATTCTGATATGAATACAATGTCATATCAATGTTTTATATAACAAAAGAAGGAACAGAAACGTTAAGATATTGCTTCAGTCCGTGTCGCTTTTGAATTCCTCTTGGAAAAGTTCAAATTCACTGTCCTCACTTCTGCTTTCATCTTAGTCAAGTGTTGCGTGGACCTCATCAACAATGTTAACAATATTTCTCACTGACATAATTTCATTTGGTTGAGACCTTTTTCTGTCTGTTTGATGTCATATATATTTCAACAGCATGCTCTAACATGGGCTCTTTCTCTTCTCTGCTCCAAAGTGGGTTGTTTCCATAGGTGATAAGGCTTTCATTCAAGATGGGAGCATTTTGAAAACAAAACAGTTTGACAGGTGAGCAGAAATTAACACTTGCACACGTAATCATTCATGCGCGTAACATTAGTGTGGCATGTGCCTGCGCACGTCCCATTGAGAGGCCTGCATAAACCTTTTAGCCATACATAGTGTTCAGTTGTCAGCATACTTATATATAAGAAATCAATAAGTTTACTTTAAAAATTAATAGAAATATAATTAAAATTTGAAAAGCTAATATCAATGTGGTATTATGTTTTTTGCCATCTATTAATTGTGACAATCCTTCTATAAGAAACCTTAATAAATATAGTTTAAAAAATTTAATAAATTCATAAAATAAAAACCATAATGCGTAATTATATAATGAACTCTTACCTGCCTCATACTTGACCTACATGCTACTCCCTAGTGAGCACACTCAGTTCCAGTTCTCTGCCCACTCAAGTGCCTGCCCCCCCAGAACAATACTAAACTAAACAACTGTAACACACTATATAGTTTTATCAAATAGCATGCAACCTACACACACTCTGACTGGATGAGCCTGATTTTGTCTCAGAGTACAGGGATATCCTGAAGTTATCCTTATTTTGTGTCAGAGTACAGACTAAGACATGGATTATGACACAAAAACTCAGAAAAACCTTGGGCATGTTCTAAAACAAATAGAAAATATCTTTTGTATCTGTGTACTTAAATAGAAACATGAATGATCCATTTGAACCAGAAGAGTAACAGAAAACACTCAGCTTTACCTTGTGTTTACTCTTTGGGCATTTTTGAAGTTGAAATAATGTCATTCATGTTTCTATCACAGCACAGGGATACTCAAGCAATTTTCTGTTAATTTGCTAAATTGAATCCAATATTCCGAAGTTAGTCAGTTGGTGAGAGCAGATTCACAAAGCTGTTCTTGTTTTTTCTACAAAATCTCCATGCACCTTGTTTGGCTGAATTATATACCTCTTTTATCACTGGCATTTTTAGCTTAAGTAGTTGAGCTCGAGTTCACTTTGTAATATAGTCAAAAATAATACCTTTTTATAAACTTTCTGGCATTTCTACCCATGCTATGGTTACCAACATGCTTCTCTTTGGAGTTCGTTTTGTGTCATAATCTGAAGTTTCCAGCTGGTATTGGATTTTGGATGACTCAATTTAACAATTAAGAGGCAGACATCTTACTCTGCTGTATAAAATCATCTCATATTTGCCAGAATATAAAACAATCCACAATCTGAAAACAAACATCTTGTAAAGTCCAGGATTTGGATCAAGAAACAAGATGATGATGTTCACTGGCAATATTTCATGATTACTTCAAAGACATTGTATCATTGAAATAAAAATGAAATATCACCAGTGAATGTAGTCATCTTGTTTTTTTTATCTGAATCTTGGATTTTACAAGATTTTTGTTTTTGTTTGATTGTGTTTTCTTTTATATTTTATTAAATTGTTGGCTGCTCATGGTTAGCTGGAACAAAACTCTAAATTTCATGTTTACCCTTGTGGGTTATGGACTAGTTATTAAAACAACAACACTCTGTAATATTCTGGTTTTTGTTGTTATTTATAGGGAATCTAAGCTGTTTACATTCCAGTATGTATCCAGGACAACCACAAGGAAGTTATCCAAGATATCCAAGTCAACCAGGTAATGATTAAATAGTAAGTTAGCAGGCAGTGCCTCTGGTTGCTTACTATGGGAAACCTCATGATGATACAACTCATGTATGGTGTCATCAGTAGCTCATTGAGGGGTTAAATTGAACCACATAACAGCTGAATCGAAAGTATTTGTTTACCAGAAAAAGTTAATGAAAAGAAAAGTACATGTGGCAATCGTTTACCAGCTGACAATTTCAAAAAATGTAATAAAACACAAACTCCGAAAAATAACATCTTTTGAAAAACTTGATATTCAAGTTGATGAAACAAGACAAGATAAAAATTAGAGGTGATATTTTGAATCTGTTACAGAATCATTGTCAAACCTAACTAGATACAAGCAACCTTGGCACCTTATATAGACAAGCCTATATAGACAAGCCTATGTAGACAAGTTTGTATATATAAGGTGCCTGGTAGTAGTTATGAAGTAGTTTTCTCAGTTGCTACAGTAGTTATGCACAGAGAGAGTATTAATTATTTTGTCCCAAACAGCCTACACCACACTCCATTTTTCACATTAGTTTTGGCATCATAATATATTTGTTAGAATAAAAAATCAGTCTAGTCATATTGCATCTCTAATAATGACTTTCTCACCAGATGAAGTCATCTGATGTGTGCATCTATAACCTCACAGGTCAAACTAAAGTGGAATCTATTAGTTTTACATAATGAACAATGAGAAGAAGATATTTCAAAAGGTTCATTGAAAGCTAGGAGAGATCAGAAACATTCATCTTACATATTGATCTTTGTTCTGTGAAAAGCAGAGAATGAATAACTGATTTATGCTTTTGCATGGAGAGCACCTTTCAAAGGTCTGGCAACAATTTGTTTAAAGTTTATCACATCATCTATGTATCTGGGAGTGTCCTTTAATAGATCATGGATACTGGGATCATAGTCACCAGTGAAAATGGACACAGAATTCAATTTGTTGTCATAATATTTCTCTTTTTAAAATATGGAGTGGATGCATCCTTTCATTCTATACCAATCAACAGCCATTGCATCTATTACAGTATACAGTGTTTGTATTTACCATAATTACATGTATCTACTGTCACATAATTTGTTTGTTAGAAATTCACTCATGCTGTGAATACTGCAGTATATTCCATTTGTTATTTCTAAGTTATTTGCCTCCTTCACCATTTGCACCAACAACAAATGAACAGCAAAGACCAGATGAGCATTTTATTAGGTAGCGATGTAACAATTGTGCATGTTTTATAATCTGTACTCTAGTACTGTACTAAAGTTTTTGTGTTAAGAGATATCCAGTTTATGGTCCAGTCTGGATGAACATTTGTTGCTCTGAAAGCAAACAGGTACGGTACATATTTTGCAAATGTGTACTGTAACTGTGCAGGTGGACAATGAGCTAAGAAAATATTTACTTAGTTGATTCCAAACAAGGTTGAATTGATACCATGTTGATTTTGAGGTAGATGTAGCAGTACCAGTAGCAGTAGTAGGATTTGTCTTAGGGGGCCAATGACCAGATACAATTGACCACAGTGGTCAACTTAACTATGACTAAGAATTGCTGTATGTTAAAAAGTTTTTGATGACATCACTGTGACGTCAGTATACGAAACATTTCTTTGTCAAAATTTCTTTGAAAACTTTTTAAAACATATTTACTAACGTTTCGTTGCCGACGTGCAACATATTCAGAGTAAGGTTTTACTTTAAACACGGAGCGATCGCATAAGAAGAGGCTGAGTTTCTCAGCCTGTCAATTATGATTAAGGAAAGGTCGCATGTTATTGGTCAATTGAGTGCAGACTAATTTTAGCGATTGCGATGTATTGTCCAAGGCACGTGTTGCGAGGCGAAGAGAAATTTAAAAGACTTTAGGTGGAGCATACTGATACAAAAATCTCATTCAATGTCTTCTGAAGACTTGCTCAAGGTAAACAGTTATCAATCTCTTGTGTATAAATGCTTTTCTGTCGACTTTGAAATGCGCAACAGAAAGATCCAAGGCATTGTAAGTTGTTATTACTTGGTGCGCTTCTATTATGCAGGTAGTTCTCACAATTCCGTCTTCGGAACTCGAAAGTCTTCGCTCGTTCATAAATCAATCTGATGGCCACATTGTGAAGGAGACAAGAATAAGGAAAAGGAAGCATGAAGGGTACAAAGTTGGATTAGAAAGTACAGAAGTGGTGCCAAGTAAGTAACAATCGTTTGACGAGAAATATGGTAATACTAATAGTGCGCAGTGACCAAGAGGCCAGCTGCGCTTCGTTTGGCCCAAAATAATACTGCTCTGGAATGGACGAATAAATGTTGCGTTGCTCCTGCGGCTTTTTGTATGCGTGATAGTCTGTTAAACGTTAAATATCTGATTTGTTTATGGTTGTTAGATTCAAAACGGTCGTCATATACCTTGGGTTCAATTGGCTTTGTTGTTGATGGCGACAGTGTGACTTGCAAGGAAGGCGAAGTGGAAGGTAGTGCGTGTGAATTTTGTTTACAAAATCCATGCGTGACAATACCAAATGACTGTAGAGCCACTTTCCTGAGCACACATGGACCTCCTCGTCCCCAAAATATTTCCAAACGATACAGGGACTACAAGGAGTGCTTCAAAATACTGAAGGAGCAACGCTTGTGGCATAACCCTCTTTACATCAACTGCAAGCACGAGCTGGGCATATTCGTCGACGACGTAAGGGAGGTTATGCCAAATTGTGTGGTTGGGGATGTTAGGAAACGATGGCCAAATCCGCCTGATATTCCGTACAAAGGTCTTGTGCCCACTATGACATTTTAGAGACTAAATTTACAGGTACTATATACAATTTTATTTTCTTTATGGATCAACAGTTGTTTATCACCAGTTCAATGCATAAAATATGGCCCACACATCATCCTTAAACTGGTATGTTTTGGGTTTTAGGACTCGATAAGGTGTCACTCTATCTGGTCTCTTGATGCTCTGGTAGTGCTTCCTTGTGTATACATCTCTGTCCACGTTCTCGTTCTGTATAAAACAAGTGTGTCCTATCAGTAAATTACTTTATTTGATGTTTTGCAAACGTGCAGTGGATCTAATTTTACGTACCCCGTCCAAGCATGCCAGGTTGACTCTCATGTTGTAAACATCATCACCAAAGCGTACTGTATTTCTTTTTGGAGCATAGATCAATATGGCATTGTGAAAGCTCTCGATATAGTATGTATCCCTACACTGGAACAAAAAAAAAATTTTGAGTAAGAAAACGTTTTTATTTCATTAACCTTACAATTAATTATATTCAGATTAATGTCATTATTGTCAGTTATATCAGAATAACTGTGATACCTTTGCAAAATCCTCTGCATTTTTGTAAATATTTGTTGCTTTTATAGACTTTGTGAGGGCATTGGCTGCATCAATGCTTCTAATGATTCCCTTGGTTGGCACATAATCATGTTGTGTTCTGCATTGAGATTCAATGCTGCAGTTGTCATGCTTGCCCTGTAAACAGTGAACCCGTGTGAATATCTACTAAGATATTTTTACGTTTAAAACAAGCCTAGGAAGAATATATTCACATAGGTATAATGAAATTGCCTATAAGAATAATTTAGAATTTGACTAATACCCACTTTGTAGTGCTCAACTATATTAAGAAGCTGCTTCCTCAGATTTTCAGGGTCACCATTGCAATTTTTCATTGCATAATAAAAATGGGTTTTTATGCTTTTGGCTAAAGGGAAACAATATAAAGTCAGGTAAATTACAGTTTGACCAATTCACTGTGATTTTTTCATATTTTCTTATAAACTTGCAGTTGAAAACTAAATCTGAAGTGAAATTTAACCTGATATTATTTTATTCCCTTACCTTTGTCTGACAATTCTGTGGACCACACTTTCTCCTCAGATTTCAATGTTCCTCTTGTTATTTTTGCCATTGCTTTTTTGACACCTTTGCCACCTGAGCATCAAGTGAAAGAAAAGTAAATAAAAATGACTATTGCTTGTTTGTTCAATTGATTTTGTGTAGATGGTGATTTTGTGTAATTTGTGGTATTTGATTTTGTGTAGAAACTTTTACATGGTGCAAGTTTTCTTGTTTTGCTGTTTATATGATTACAGTACTTGTCACAAGTTGCCTAATCAGTGCACTTTGTAACATACTGTTAAATGGATTAAGATTCTTGTACCACACATTACTGTTAAAAACTGTTAAAATAGAGCTTGGCAGAAAAATTCAATGAAAACTTGCACCATGATAGGAGAGTCATGTGATGCTCTACTATGGAACAAGTTACAAAGTCATTTGGCATCCTGTTGTCCATTGAAGACAATCTAATGTAACTCACCATGCCAAGTGTCAAATGAATTTAAAATTCCACGTTTGACCAAGTCACTTTTGATGCTGAGTACAGAATCATGGCTGACTTCAGTTATATTTAAACCTAATTTTTTAAGATATAAAGTATGCAGGAATCACAATCTTCACACAGTTTTTGTGCTTATTAATGTTATGTAAAGCAAATTAATGCTCCAAGGTTTTACCTCATGGTCAGTCAAAGAGTCTATCAGCTCAATGGTCATTGGCTTCTCTCTTGCTGCTGAACTGGCAATTTTGTTTCTTGAGCAGTTGTTCAGTGATATTACATTGTGATTGCTGAAAATTATACAAAATAGAGAGGTATTTTAGAGCCTGGCTAAAACATTCAAGAGTATTTTAAAAAGCTGATACTTATTTAAATAACTCTACACACTGACTCACCTCATACTAATGGCAGTCACTGTTGTATGATAAGCTTGTCACACAGAATCGTATCTAGCATCTATCATTACTCCCTGTAGAAAATACAATAATTGATAAAGTTTACATATATGTGTAAATCTGCTTGCAAATTTTTGGGATAACAGCAATACCGCTTCATCCTTCAGGTAGGCTGGATCTTCCTTGATCTCTTCTACCAGTCTCGAGAAGTTGTATTGTATCAGCGTTGTTACAGCTTCCATATATCTCATTTCATCATAAACTAAATAATCAACAAAATTATATTTTTCCAAAATATTTCACCTGGGTCAATAAACCTTGTACCATACATGTACATAACCATGCTCATAAATTTAACAGATTTCCTGGTCAGTTACCCATAAATTTTCCAATTAAATCACATTTTGCCAAGAAATTTTAATTTGTAACTAGGGTGTAAAGCCTGCATGATTAAATTTTAGCCACTTGGGAGATATTCTTTGTATCACCTGTTTCTAGATGTAGTTCACCCAGAGTGTTTTTTGGGTGAGTGCTTTGGCTTCTTGTAATAATACTTGTCTAACTGCATTTACCTTGCGCTATGTAATGCTCGTTCAAATGACCAAGTCTAGCTCCTTGACAAAAACTTTTATATTGGGACTCCAGAAGTCCAGCTGAAGTGAATCCATGGACCATTCTAAAAAACATGAAGACTTTCATGATTTTCTTACCCAGTCAAGTCTACTTTTGTTGTTGTTTAATGTGTATTGGCCAAACAATGCAAGCATTTACCTCATATTGACATAGTATTTTCCAGAAATAATTGATGAAGAGAACCACTGAACTGTCTGAGTATCCTTGTCCGTTTTACATTTCCATTCTGCCTTTATACAGTGGTTATTTTTTGTTATCCTTTTGATGTTTAGTGTGGACAAGTCAAACTTTTCTCCACATTGGCAGCAACTTCTTCCTTCAAAAAAGGACCTAAACAATAGTTGAAGCGCAGTACCGCAAACCAAATAAACTTCATCATTCTCTGTGCATGAACTGTGCAACTGTGTCTTAGATTGATACGTAATTTCCGGTGGACGAATATCATGTTCGATTGAGAATATATCAGATGAATTTGTTTGCAACGACGTTGCTGCCTGGATAGTATTTTGCGCCTGTTGTTCGTTTGAACTGTTTCGACTGAGCCAACAATCCAAGAGCAATTCCATCACGTCAATATTTCCTGCCGGTTTTCTGTTGGACAGCAGCTGATTCCTCTCGCTGTTGATCTGTTTACGTATTTCAACCAAGCGCCCTTCCTCATCGCGTTTCACTTCCATTTTGAAGCCTTTAATTGAACTTTTATTCTTCTGGTAGTAGGGTTTATTGCAATCATGCTTGCTAAGCCCCGCAGAATGCGGAGTTGTGCTTTGCGCAGAAGTCGGAGCTGTCGGACTAGAGCAGCCGAGCATATTTGCCACAAATAAATTTGAAAGTGGCGCCAGTTTTTGTTTATATTTTTAATATTACAGGCTTCAAGCATGAGCCAGAAAGAATACAGATGGCTATAATACATCTATATAATATAATACATCGCGGACGTAATAAAATGTGAATCGTACCGAAACACTGCGCGGGTAGGATGACTATAAGTGAATCAAGATGCGCAGGACGTCCCGAATGATTATAATACGAGGTATAACAACAAGGAAAATCAGTAAATGTGGTATGTTCAGCCATTTATTGCGTTATATATTGTTTAGCTGTATTTTAAAAACACATTTTAAAAGTATTTCCGTTAGCTTTAGGATTTAGGACACGCTTGAGGACCTCTACGCTGTCCAGTTTAGTTACGGCTATAAGTGTCCGCCATTTTGAAATATCCAACCGCCACTCGAAGCCAGAAATGTGGGAGGAGCTTACCCTTTTATAGCGTCGCTCCGTGTTTAAGACTGCCATTTACTTTAGCTGATACGGGCTGTAATTCACGCTCATAATCTTCATATATCTCAGAAATGTACTGGAGTAGGCTGTCGTTGGGTTCTTCACATTCGAGTAGATTCTCCTTCGCTAGTATATCCTGCTCCTCCTCCTGGTCTATTGTAACAGGTGGAGTTTGAAAAGGCCATTCCACTGCGTCTTGGTAATTATCTGGCAACGGTAATCTGCAGTATTTAGCCCAGTGTCCGAGACGTTGGCATTTATGACGTTGTACATTTGAACTAAACTCTGTACGGCCTGTCGGAATAAAACGCAGGATCAAGGCTTAGATAGCAAATATGTCGGTTCGGCGTTGCGATCGATCGGGGTGGGAGGGTGGGTTGGTAACCACCTGCTTTGGATTGGTATGAGTGAGAGAATGCCAAAGTGTCTGGCTTCGTGTTTAAATAATGATCGACCAATAGAAAATAGGGGTGTGGTCCTTTGTGGCAAAAAATGCAGATTCTTTACGATCGCAAAGAAATGCAAATTGGCTTGGATACCAGCGGGAAATACATTGTCAGACAGTCTGCCTGCATACCGCGCGAGTCTTAGTACCAGGCATGCGGGCTATGTGCACGTCTTGTTTTATACTTGATTCTAGTCTATGAGTCACTATGCGACGGCAAAGACTTAAAAACTAATAAGTCTAATTTGCAAAATTAGTCATCCATTGGAGATATTTTGATTTAAAAATTAACAGTGAGTTCCATTTCCACATCTGGAATACTAACTCCCAATCATTCACACGGGCGAAAATTGAAGCCAAGATGGTCGCCCTTGGGGAGAATTTTGTACGTCAGTTTCAGTCCTCTTTGTGGTCTTGTACGTCAGTTTCAGTCCTTCGCAAGACTTTATTCTTTTGTTTTTGTTTGGTTGGGTTTTGAAAACATTCACAGCCATGGAAAAAGTATTCAGTAGAAATATTTCTAAACCAGTTTTACATATTCGAATATTTAAAAGGATTCCACACGTCAATACTTTTATAATAAGAATTGTACCAAATTGCACGAAGATGGTAAACTAACCGTGAAAATAAGGCGAGCACTTGATAGTTTGCTAAAGTAATCTTTCGAAACTGTTTTATCAGGGGTCTCGTCAGTTTGGAAATTTATTTTGTTGAAACTATATAACCTGGAACTCGGTTTGACTTTGTCGAAATATATTTGAAATTCTTAAACTCATTTCTGCCTTTTGAAGACATGTTCTGTGCGTATTTTCAAAGAAAACTCTTCAGAAAATGTAAAAGGCCGCATGCGAGATTAAAACTGACATACAAAATTGGTCTTCATGGGCGGCCATCTTGGCTTCACATTTCACTGGCCAGTTAGCATTCCAGATATGGAAATCGACTTCACTGTAAATTACTAATTCCTAATCACGAGGTCGACCTTGTGCAAACATCGAAACAAAAAATGTTTCAACTTGTAATGCTATCACCTAAGATCCAAACAAAAAGACAGTGTAATAATTTGTTGGGTCAATTTAAATCAGCGTGATGTTTTGCATAAGCCTGCATTTCATGAAATTGGCTTCTTTACAATAGTAACGCGTTTCCAGCATATGAAATTGTTCCAGTTTTTGTTTCTTCCTGGAAAAAGGAATCAAAATCCGCGTTTAATTACAGTAAATGTGATGAATTCACTGCAACCAGTTACAGGTGTAACGGCCACACGTAGCAGTGGTACTAAAACACTTGAAAATTGACGATCCTGTTGGTTTTCGTTTCAATATTTCGCTGTGCGTAGAGCTGAGTTATTTTTAAAAAACACGAGATATAAGTGCAAAGTATTTTCACTTACAGTTTATCTTTGAGAGATACTATATGATTGATAGAAATGAACTCAACGTCCTCAATGAGGACTCGTACGTTTGCCATAGTATCCGATACAAGAAGTCCTAACTGTTAAAAAACGACAGTGAGAAGACAGGTTTGTAATTTTGTTGATCCTTATAAGACACACACAACATGTTCCAATATAAAGGAAGCACGCACTCCAAGATGCCAATCGCAACGCATTGAATATAACCTTAAACTAACCGTCATCAAGTCCTACATCAATACACAATACATTCTCTCGTCGACGGCTTTCGTGGCTCAGTTGGCAGAGCGCTGCAATAAATTCGCAGCTAGTCCAAGTTGGCTTTTAAGAGCCGTTTACATGTGCGATTTTGCAACTTGCAATTGTTATCCTGGAGTATGTAATAAACTCATCATAGTCTATAAAGCAAGATATCCGCTTATGATTTGCTGCAGTTTGTCCTCGACGCTCTCGTCAGTCAAACACATACTCCAAGATGTCAATCGTAAGGCACAAAATCGTGCGTGTAAACAGTCCTTTACGGTGTATGATTCCGACGCTCGTAATTTTACTTTCATTTAGTGAAGTCTCTATAAAGTAAATGATTTGATCCTGCGAGAATCAGCATTGTTGGTGAGTTGGTCGTCCAAGTTATAGTAGTCTTGTGAGAGACTGCGGTGCTTGTAGTGACTTACGTTTCAACGTCCTCAGCGGAAATCTTCAGAATCTAATGAACTCTTTCTTAAGACTACTCCGTTGATCAGGGTTCTGCCCATGGTTGGCAGTGCTGGGCGTTAGTTCCCGGTACTCGGCAGTGTCGCACGGGATTCACACCAAAGCGGACCCTTCCGCTCGGCACTCGAAAAGTATCAAATATGTGACAAGAAAACTTCAAGTGATCATTTTTTTTTTTTTACTTAAGCAGTATTGACATTCATTAGGTAAAATTTAGAATCATAATGTGCACACTACCAACGACCGCTGATTCGGTGAAATATATTCATTAATTTTAAACCAAAATTGCAAGAGTTGTCGGGGGGGGTATGAACCCAGGCCCTTAGGTATCCGACACCCAGATAGTCTTGGGCAGAACCCTGATGGATTGAGTTCAATCGTTCAAATTCATATGCAAATGTGAAAGATTTTCCCTGATTTACTTTCACTGAAGTTCTCCTATGGCCCCAGCATTATTTCAAGTTACCACAAGTCAATTCGAGTTGATTTTTAATGACTTAAATTCTCGTTTTGTTACGGGATGAATACCGCACTTACCTGTGGCAAACTGTTGCGAGAGGAAACATTTCCAAGAAATTACAGCGTGAAAATGTCTCTTCAATGAGCTGAAGACCAAGTTTTGCGATGAGGCTATTACTGTCTCAAGTGACTCCGTACATTAGTTTCAGTTTAGAACGCAATACCAGCGATAGCACAATGGAAAGAATTGCAGACGATCAAGATGACCGCAATAAGCATGTTATTAAGACCTTTCAAGCTTCTAAAGGGACTATGTATAAATACTACGGTGTATGCAAGGGTATAAATTCACTGAACGAGTCAAATTTACTTAAATTTACTGCGACAGACGGGATGAGTAAATGTGGCAATCGAATGTTTCCAGAAAGAGTGGGGTCAATGCTTGCTATTATTGAAAAAGCTTACACAACTCGAGATCAATGCAGACATTAGTTATTGGCAGTAGTAGCTTGGAGGTTGATGACATAGTGGTAGTGGATATCTTTCACCACTGTGACTAGGGTTTCGTTCCGGCCTCATGCAGTTATCTCAATAACATTTTCTTGGTCACATGTAAGAAAAATGTTGTCTAGTTTTACTCCACCAAGAATCGCAGGTTTTCTCCGGGGACTTCGGTTTGTTCATGTAGTAACACTAGAAGTATCAGGAGTGGCCCTTACTAGACCTCTAGGGAGAACAGCTTAGGAAGCTGTTAGGGTTCATCAAGCGGAAATAAAGTCACTCTTAAGAGAGAAAAGACCTGGATCTTGGAACGCCAAGTACCGCAAAGGAGAATGTTGGCTTTTAGGGTTACCCAAGTAGTAAAATTTTGTATTTTAGTCCCTCCCGAGACTGATTCTGACGCATTCTAAGATATTTTGTGAAATATTTCATGCAATAACGTGATTAGTCGAGTAACATCTGCGAGGTAGAGCTCCCAGAGTTCAACTTTAATCATGCCCCAGATTGTTGATTTTTTCAACACAGTCAGGCATTAATACCTGAGAAATCATACAATTTTAAATATCCCACAATATACCTGAGAAAAAGAAATAGACGATAAACGTATATCAACTTCTATCCGGAGAAAAACGATTTCTGAGCCCC
Source organism: Heliopora coerulea (assembly GCA_030142905.1). Taxonomy (NCBI): domain Eukaryota; kingdom Metazoa; phylum Cnidaria; class Anthozoa; order Scleralcyonacea; family Helioporidae; genus Heliopora; species Heliopora coerulea. The sequence continues at coordinate 22,240 of JASJOG010000734.1, read as the reverse complement.
AGACGGGGATCAAACTAGCAATCTTCTGAAGACCAGTGAGACGCCTTAACCATTGAGCTACCAAGACTTAAATAGTGAGCTCAGGTGCAAGTTCGACATATGTGCGACCTGAGCGGAAGCTACTATATGTTATTAATATTGCTGTGGATTAGATAAATATTCTGGAAATATGGGAGCTTGCTGATACCCTGAATGATAAATGAACGTTCGTCGAGTTCTAACCTCAGAAAAACAGTTTCTGACCCCCAGATGGGGATCGAGCCCGCAACCTTCTGATGACTGATGGCGACGAGATGGTCAAACCATTGAGCTACCGAAACAGATGGTGAGTTAAGATGCACATTCGACGTAAGTGCAACCTGAGCAGAAGCCTGAAGATCTTGGTATTTTCAAAGCCTGCAATCCTGGCCAAAAATACCTGAGACAGCGAGGCATATGTCTCCCTGCCAACCATACTAAAGACGAAAGAGGAAATATCGCTCGCTCCCCCTTTCTTCTTCCCCTTCCTCCCCTCCATCAATGTTGCTTCATACCACCATGTCAGATGATGCTCGCTGCATGGGTCACATGCAAAGCAAAAAGCTGACAAAAAACTCTCAACGTTGAAGAAGGGAAGTGAAAAGCGTAATCCTACTATCTATTCTAACTCTTTCGAGGCGGAGGTGCCCCTTTGACGAACAAAATCGTCTAGCGTTAGCCAAAGTAAAATGATAGATATCTTACGCCGCCGGGAAAGAGCTAAAGTGTTGTCCCAATATTTTTGACCAGGATTATAGTTTCTTGCATTCGTCACTGAATCCCACTGTTGAGTCGTACAAACGATGATTTCAGCCAAGCAAACAGCACATTTTCAGAATATTTCGCGAGAAAAAAAGGAAACTACTGGAAAGAACTCATTCCCATATTTTCTTCTACAGAAACCGTATCATCAGTACTTTTTTCGACGTGTTGTAGGAAATTAGGAATGCAGTATCACCCCAAAACGCAACAAATTCTGCGTCAAAAGTTATAAATTCCAAAATTTGTAACATTAATACTTTCCTCTGGCAAACTTTAAAAAATGCAAAATGCCATGAAACATACCACATGATCGACGCCAATAAAACTTTGATGAATTGTTATTTTCCCATTCATGTTACTCTTTTAAAGAGCAAAACACAAACCAAATAACGTCGTCTTGTTTGCTTGATATTTAAGTTATAACAGCTCACTGTCGTCTTAGTCTTGTCTTGTTTATAACGTAAATATCAAGCTAAGATAATGACATTCTTCGGTTTATGTTTTATTATTTAGGTTTTGAAATTGTGAACTGGTAATAGTAAATAGTCTTTTCTCTTGGTAAAATCAACTGGAACTTTTTTACTTGTGTTCACATAAGGAAAGTTAAACAGAATTTGGACTGTACACTGTGAGTACAAAGTCAGCCTTCTCTCAGATAACTTCAAACGGGTGGTCATAGCCATTCCAAATTTTAGTCTGATTGCGTTTACAAGTGGACTTCCAGTCGAAATCCATTCCAAGGCTGAAGATGGCATGCAGTTGTGAACGCCCCTTCGCATTACTAGCTGTACAATCACAATACCTGACAAACAAGAAGTGAGGCTAATGTGTTTGGTTCTTGAGCTTGGTTGCAAACTGCATTCTATGGTAATCAAAAAAAAAAAGTCAAAGAACGAACATGAAAAGTGGCTTGTCATAACAAAATTTACATTAGAAGCTTTGGTCTGTTATAGTTGGAAAAGTCACAAGAGAAAATGTCAGGACGGTTATACTACCATTTTGATCATTTTGCCTTCTTATTTACAGGTTTCTTAAAAAACCCAAATGTAATTATTCATAAGGAAAACAGTAAGGAAAATCGTAACCATATCGTGATTTTAAATGTGAGAAAAACGTGTTTAGTTTTCTCAAATTTTCTCGGCTTAGAAAACATAAATTTTCAAAATTTCTTCGAGAATTAGCGTATTAAGGAGTTTGTTTCCGAATCATTTAAAAAAAGTTGCAATATCTGCTTTATCGAATCTAAAACACTCGGCTGTCGTCTCGTGTCTTGAACCCGATAAAGCACTGCTGCTCAGTTTTTAAATATGACCTAAAATCAGACAGCACTCCCTCAGAATAACAATTACAGCTTAATGTTATAGTATAAATGTCTTCCGAATCCTCAATAGAGACGTCCAGGTCAAACGTACGCAAAGAAATGTGAATGTCATGGAAGTTGCGTCTTGTTTCTACAATATCCATTCCTGCCAACTGCTGTTTTTCGCAAGAAACACGATAAACGTCAATAATACTTCCCAGACCTAAACTGTTAAAACTGTTTGTTCGCAAAACATAAAACAAATCTCGCTTTCCGGTGAAATCCCTTGTAATATTTGTCAACGTTTACATGAGAAGAGGACAACCCCTCCCAAGCGGAATCTCACTATTGAATACCCTAGATCTCGCCTAGGAGGGCTGGAAATTCCTGCCCTGCTGGAAGGGCCAGAAAATTCCCATGTAAAGGAGAAGTGAAATTCAGCCCTCTTATTAGGGCCCAGGCCTACCAAGAGAGCTGGCTCCCCTCCGTACAAACACTCCCTGAATATCGTACATCATCTTAATTTTGCATAGCGTGATCTGTTGATGTGCTTAGGTGATGTTAAATTTCCATAGCATGACCGGTTCCTATGGTTAGCTTCGCCACTTCCAATCAGGTAATTTGTCAAGAAAAAGTGTCCAGTGGTGAGCAGTGTAGAATCAAGTGTGCGTGTGCACTATGGAGCTTACCATTTCTTCAAGATGATCTATATTTCTTTCTAACTCCGTGTTGTTGTTCTTTAGGTCAGCCACCTCGCGAGAAATATTGTCGTTTTCACTATATCAAGAAAATGCAGCTTCAAAAATGCTTCAACGAGTATTCTCGTAAAGCATTTTGGACAAAACACGCATATGACATGGTAACAAGATCAGATAGCTCTTCTCACCCGGCTAACTTTTCACGCTCGTTCTCTTGACTCTTCACCTCTAACGGAGGAAGATGGGAAGAATGAAGATAATTATCATTAATAAACTTTCAACTACTAATTCACAATTTACAATAACCTTTTCACTGCGGGAGCTCTCCCCTAGATTAACCTCTCCCCCCAACGTGGAAGAGTTAATTGATCTGGTTATTACTGAGATTGTCATAACTGATATTGTCATGACTGACCTTGTCATAATTGACATTGTCATAATTTAAATAGTCACAATTGAGATAGTCACCACTGAGATGGTCACAACTGAGATGGTCATAATTGAAATGGTCATAACTAAGATGGTTATCATTAAGCTGGTAGTAATTGAACTGGTCATCATTGAGCTGGTTTATCGTCGAGATAGTCATAACTGAGATGGTTATAACTCTTTCACTGCGGGAGCTCTCCTCTTGACTAGTAAAATCATCTGTGGTTACCCAGAACTAAAATAATAGAAGTCGTACGTCGCCAGGTGACAGTTCATGAAGTTAAGCTGGTAGTAAATGAGCTGGTCATATTGAAATGGTCATCATTGAGCTGGTTTATCGTCGAGATAGTCATAACTGAGATGGTTATAACTCTTTCACTGCGGGAGCTCTCCTCTTGACTAGTAAAATCATCTGTGGTTACCCAGACTAAAATAATAGAAGTCTTACGCCGCCAGGTGACAGTTCATGAAATTAAGGTGGTAGTTGAACCTAAAATTTGAGAAAACTTTCTAAACGTCTTAAAAACATTTTTTTACCCTACTGAACTGAAGTATTACTGTTTTTTCACCTCCATTACTTACTTTTACAATATTTCAATGGATTGCTTCAACATATTAATTTATCTGGAAAAGTGTTATTAAATTTACCATAACAACCGTATTAGATGGTACTGTTGACTTTGGTTGGTATGGGCTTTTTAAGCTGGTCGTTCACAGGAGTTTCAATTTTTCTTCACTTTGAAACATTTGAAACATCAGAATGAAATATTTTGGTGGTAACTGATGTAGGAATTTGTTTGTCGGAGCAAGAGAAAACAAGCAAAAAACTAAGCGGGGTACAATTTAGACAATTTTGTGTGCTTGGCATTAAATTAATGTTTCCAAATTTCTAATTAAGTGCATGATTGACCTATCATATCAGTGAGCACGAGGATTCATAACCACACCTAATTTGAGCTCTTGAAATTTGTCACGGAACTGATCGTTTCTCTTCTTGCGTTTATCCCATTTCTAAAACAAAAACAGTTCGTCGTAAACTTTTGACGGTAATTCGTGATGCGTAACAGAAGGTCATTTCGTTTAAATACCGACACAAAACTAGCAAATTTCGATGACGACTGAGTATTCTAATTAGAATACAAAACAATGATGACTCTGAAGATTGAAATCATTATTATTCTCAACCCGCTTGGACAATCTTGTAGTTTCGTGACGATGACTACAAGTTAGTCAAAACATAGAGAATAAAAATGATTTCAGTCTTTGGAGTCACGATTGTTTTGTATTGAATTAAAACCAGCAAAGTTAGCCGTGCCTATCATAATAAACAAAACTTCAATACAATACTTTCCCATCGGTTTGTACCGCTTCTTCCAAATCGTTTAACTTTTCATCAAACTCCACACTTACTGAAGGGTAAACAGCAAACAAATTATTTGAGACCAGATGTGAATGTTCTTCAAGCTGCTTACACAGATGAACGATTTCTTAGCCCCAGGCGGGTACTAAGAATTTGCTTTTTCTGAGTAAAGGAGCTGGACAAATGTCCACATGTCATCTGTTGTAACACCAAGCTGCCTTATATGTGCAGCATTTGTGGATAACACTTAGCTTGTTGTTTAGGATTCTGTGATTCTCCAAGTACTGGCGCATCCTCGAGGGAAGTTGACTAATCAACTGAGAGTTACAATTCTCGCTTTTATTCTTTGATAAATATAAATACTTTATGCGAATAACATTCGAAATAGCGGGCAATCAACCAGGTACTTGACATGATCGTCACGAAATTCTGCAGCCGTTTAATATGACGATGATAACAATTCTGTATACATGATATAGAGTGACACTATAGAGAAGGGGTTCTAATCAAGTTACCTATTTTGAATAAGAATCACCACTCAATGTGGAAATCTCGTCGAAAACTTAAATAATGTATGTGGACACCAAATAGTGCGGATATCTCCCCAAGAATATTATAATATTATAGTATAGAATGAATTTTTAAGAAAATGTTTTTGCAACCGTACTTTTATATTTGTCAAACAAGAAGAATAAAGACTCGTTACTCCCATTTGACTAGTTAACTTCTGCAAAGGATGCGCCAATAGTTCGATATTCGAAGGATTTTAAACCATAACCTGAGTATTAAGCAGATTTACTGGGCAGTTAGGGGAAGAATTAGACCTAATGTAGAATGTTACTCTGGTTGGAGGTGTAGGAGGTAAGATATATATCTTTGGAAATGTGGGAGCTTGGAGATATCTGGAATGATAGATGAACGTTCGTCAAACTCTATCCTCAGAAAAACAATTTCTGAGTCCCAGAAGAGGATCGAACCCGCAACCTTCGGATGACCGGTGAGACAGGTCGCACATATGTCGAACTTTCCCCTCAGCTCGCCATCTGAGTCTTGGTAGCTCAATGATTAGAACGTCTCACCGCTCATCAGAAGTTTGTGGGTTTGATCCCGGTCTGTGGATAGAGCTTGACGAATGTTCATCTTTCACTCATGTTTAGAATAGGAAGGCACCTAATTAACAATGTTTACGAATAATTTTAGCTCATAAACTGAAGAATAAATTTAATAATCTGAACGATTCTGTATCCAACTACCAGACAGTAATTAACAGCCATTTTTTTTTTTTTCCTTCCTAAGTACTAATTACCATTCTACGTAACGTGTCAGATATTGCGTGAAACCGTGAAGGGGAATGAGGTGAGTATGAAAACTACTTGAACTTCGTACCTCACGTAGTTGACCATTAACAACTTAATACAACTAACTACAATTAAGTCCGTCGGCGCTATTTTATCGCTATTTTGCCGGATAAAGAGTTAATAAGATCACTTTATTTTTTGATGGGTCAAAAATTTCAGCTCACCTAATTTTGAAGTCAGGATGTCAGAATAACGTAATTTCAAAAGTACTTTCCAATCAGGCAGAAAACCGTCCATATGTAAATATAAAAATTGAGTACTGCGTAGGCACTATTGAAATCGAAGTGAAATAATCGGAAAGGTCTGAGTAATGCCGAAATGTAAAGAGTAGTTTTCTAACTAGTTTTCTAGGTCCTTCGCTCGAAATGTTAGAAAACTACTCTTTACATTTCGGCATTACTCAGATCGTTCTGATTATTTCATATGTAAATAAGGCTGAAACGTAGTTTCATTCCTTTGTTAATTAAAATATACCTCTGACTGGACGGCATCTGGGTCCTTGTCGTCGTCAAATTCTTTCCTCCAATTGAATACAATTAAAAATTTGTTGAAGACAAACGGTTAACGCCGTTTGTAAAATGACGAAGTTTGAACAACCTATGGTTAATTCCACATTCCAGTTATAAATGAAACTTTACGAAGGCTAACAACGTTGAAAAAAAGTTTTATAAAAATTGTCAAGTCTTAAGATCAAGTTGCTGTTTGGACTAAACATGAATGGATATTCTCTAAAAGAAGATTTTTAGACTTCATGTAAAGATTTTATATTAGAACATGGATAATTTACTTCAGTATAACAATGATCCAATGTAACATATTTCGGAAACAAACTTTGCGCCAAGCAAAATTAGAGGATAAAGAAGTCAACTGGAAGACATCACCATAGTTTACGGTGTGCATGCTGTATTTTGGATCAAAAACGCCATGCTATCCATTCCATCGATTCATCTAGTTATTGTTGTATATAGTTTTTCTTAAGTTATTTATAAATAATTAATTTACTCATCCATTTAATTTATTTAATTTAATTGTAATATTGATGTTGAAAAGCCCTTTTAGGGATGCTTAATAAAGTGTATGTATGTATGTAGGTATGTAGGGAGTCTGAGAAGATTGCAAGACTTCGTCCACTAAATAAATCCAAAGTAAACACATTCATCGATTATTCTGTGCTCCAAATGCAGAACTATCCCATGGAAATGTGACCTTATGGCAGTCCCAATCTACCAACCCAACCACCATCCTTGGATATAACATCACACTAAACTACGTACTTTGATTTCATCATCTTTTTTTCACGTCGTTTGATCCCCGGCAGATTCTTCTGATACAAAATTTTCCTTTGTCCCAGGGACGAGTTGAGGTCGGACAACATCGAATGTGTTCATCATCCCTGCATTCCCTGAATAACATTCAAATAAGAAATAAAGTGATGTAGTCAATCGTATAGACGGTATGCAGTTGACGTCATAGTCGCCATGTTGGTGTTTATTAACAAAGGTATTTAGATCTTCTTCAGTTAGGTACACCAACAAGACCGCCATACCCTTTGTTATTTGAGTATCTGGGGACCGAGTGTGTAATATTTAGGACAGATTACATGGGAAAATTTCAGTCCGGCAGACCGGGTTGAAAAAAGTCCCGATTACGTAAAATATTTCAGCCCAGGCTGAAACTGAAATCGAAAGTGAACCCAGGAAGGAATTTGTCTGAAGTCTTTGTTGTTTTGGCAATTTACATCTTCCCACGCCTGTCAATCACCTTTTCAGCACGGGCTGAAATTTTTTCGTGCGATTACATGGGATTTTCCAGTCTTGGTAGCTCAAACTGGGCTGAAACTTTCTTCATGTAATCGCGAGCTCCGTTTCTCGAGTATTTTAACGGAAGGCCGGGCTGAAATTCTCCAGGTAATCAGCCCCTTAAGACTGAAGACCACAGCAATACTAGCAGGGTTCTGATAACAATAAGCGCCCAGAACTCTAAACAAACTGAGTATCGCCACATGCAATAGATTTTCGTGTGAACGTCAATCAGCTACAAGCATACATTTGTTTTTTCACTTGTGGGACAGTACACCGAAGTTGGATGTTTATGTAAAGGACACCGTTCCATCCACAACTCTTCAAAATCCACAATAACTTCAAAATATTAATATAATAGAGGAGACTGGAAATATAAACATCGTATTCCTTTTACCTCGACGAAATGCTGCATTGAAACACGAATATCTATTTTGCAGAGTGCTGTTTACCAATAAAAAAACCCTTGTTGTTTCTCGTTTTTCTTGCTCATACAGCTCAGTTGAACCTAAGAATATAGAACAACCATCTGTATCTTGAGTATGTTTAAGTAAATCATGTGTAACTCTCATCAGGACAAAAACGTATGCGATATGGTTTTTTTTTGAAGTTTTTCCTCTCAAATGTTTAGTATAATAACCCAATCTTCCCCCATGCAAAAATGTTCCCCGGGTTAAATGAAATGTTCTATCATTATGCCAAAAAATATTTTTGAAACCGAAAAACCGACAATGTACAGTTCTACAAATTTTTGTACTATATAATTCCAAAATTTAACTGAGAGGCTGAGCTCCAAGTTAAGTGATGCAATGCTTCTTGGCCAACCAGGCATTAAAGTTGGAAAGGAATGGCGTTGAAAACTTCTGACGGTTCTGACCGAGTTTCAACAGTTCAAGGGTAAGAGTACCGGTAGGTTAATTCTGTCCTGACAGCATTAGTCTTTTATTATTTTAACTATAACGCGCGTGCGATAGCTACCCACAAGGGTATATCGCGTAAAATTGAATGAATAAGGATGAATTTTCGGTCTCACAGTAGATAGATGGACCCATACTAGTGTTGTTAAAGTGTAATCGTGAATATCAACCGAGCTGGATCAGGATATTACAAACCAAACATTTGGCCCAGGGTTTTACCAGGAGTTAGATGGCTAGGCAGTTGGACATGCAGTGTGGAATTGAATAAGGAATTATGTATAAATCAAGAGAAAGAAGTTAAAAGACGCGTAACATCTCGTACGTAAATATCTTAGGACACAAGACTCTAAAAAATCAGTTCATTCGATTTTTTCGAGTTTTATAGGGCGATTTTTGGTTTTTAATTCGAATCGCCTCACCTTAGTTACAACCTGACATTTTTACTCGTCAAGGGGACACATTCTGCATGGAAGCGGTTATAACTATCTCAATTGATTCTTTCCCGGTCGGGTAAGTCTTATGTTATTTTACTCTGGCTAACGCTACACATTTTTACTCGTCAAGGGGACACATTCCGCATGGAAACAGTTATAACTAATCTTAATATAACTCCTTCCTTGTTATGTTCATTTGGTCACTTCTGACCAGATGAACATAACTAGGAATTACGGATTGACGACGCTTTTGTCTTTTACTCCTTCCATGCTTTCCTCGTGAGAGCAACTAACACCAGAAAGATCCCTTTCCACCACCGAACACTGTCAAAGAAAGGTTTAAAATAGGTCATCAAGACTGATCTGATTCGTATGCCGTATTTACTCCAATAGACGTCCACTATCCAATAAACGCCTCTCTCTAATAAACGCTCACTCAATTCATAAAAATATTTAATAAACGTCCTCCTTCCAGGAAACGCGCCCAAGTAAGCCAAATCGGCCCGTTTGTGAAATTGTGAAATCCTTCAAAACCTGCGCGTTTAACCTTCCAGTCGACGTACCTGAAGATCATTTCATTTACTGCTTCAAGGAACAACTTCGCGCGAAACTGGAGCGAGACAGCTCCAGTCTCAACTTTCAGTCCTGCAAGAATACGTTAGCCCCAGTCCTTTCAAGGACATCGCTGATTCGGATTTTGAAGACGCAGATGACGAACTTCTTTTTAAGTTTGATACGATGGCGTAGAAATTGTGTGAAAACTTCATTGTTGAATTGTGTTAAAATGGTTTTGTTTTTAATCGCTCATTCTGATGTTGAGGGCGTAGTTAACAAACCTTCTATCTTTAATTACTAACGATGATGACGGTGAAATTGACATTGTGTGAACATTTGCGTGAAATTGTGTGAATATTTTCTTTTGTTAAAGTTGAAATACTAAATTTTGAAATGGGCGCCCCTCGAATAAAGGCCTCACTTTTTCAATAAGCGCCCAGGGCGTCAATTGGAATAAATACGGTAGACGATAATTTTCTTCAAGAGTACGCAGATATCGAAATCATTCTAAACACAGGGCTTTCAATAACGTTTGAAGTAGATGTATGCCCGTACTTTATTAGGCGGCTTGTGAACCAAAGTAGCCGTAAGGCTCCTTGCTGCAGGGGATGTCTGGACGGTGTCCCACAAAAATTGCGAAGTCTAGACACTCGGAAATGCAATTTCCAGCATTGTGGGCATCAAATTTAGTGAAGTCAAAGACGAGTATTTATGAACAAAAGTAGCCTGTGCTTCGCTAACTCACAGCCACCGGAGCTCCGGCTGTAGCCGACTTCTAATGAAACCCCCCTGTAAATACTAGACGTCATTCACTTTATCAAGCCATGATCAGGTTTAGTTATAAAATTTTGTTCGACAATTGGCCGCCGTTAATGGGAGAACAGTGTCGAAGTAATTGTCTTGGATCTCGTTTTTTAATAGACTCTACGCTTATGAACTGTAGTACGAGTACAGGGGGTTGCTTATGGCACAGTGGTAGTAAATGTGTCCCTGACCACTCTAAAGATGGATGGAATCCAGCTCCGTGCAGTTATCTGATAAAAGTCGCCTTGGTCACGTGTGAAAAGAATGTCGTCTAGTCTGACTCTACCAAGTGCCCCCGTTTTCTCCGGATACTCCGGTTTCCTCCTGTAACAATACTGGACCCAGGAGGGGTGGACTTTACTCTAGGGAGAACGGCTCAGGTAGCTGATAAGGTTATCCAGTAAAAATATACTTTGCAGGAAGGGTGATTGCCGTTGCATAAGCCTTCGAGGGTAGCCGAAGTGTATGCGACACCCGCAAGTTTCAAAATTTTATGTCATCAACGCTTAAAGCCAGATTCACCTAGACTGCACTTCAGCGGACCCACCTTGCCTTTGTTGGTTGGGCTCTGGGAATGCTAGATGTTAATGAACAGTGATATTGGCGGGATTTTAGCCACTATTTCAAACAGTAAACCTCTTCGAGAAGTAAAATTCTTAATTTGTAGATATCTCTAGGAACAAGAGGTATTTTAGGTACCGTTGAGAGAATACTGACCTTTGATGTTTAAATTTTGCGCCAAATTCTCGTTTCCTTGGTTTTTAAGTCGACGGCAAAAGACCAGCGGCAAGGTGAGTCCGCTAAATTGCAGCAGAACACCAGACTTTAAGCAACTGAAAATCTTTTGCATGTGGCCCACAACTTCCGAAATCTTTTGTACGAATAAAGCAGGAAACGAGAACCATATTTGCAGAGGCTACACTTCTTTCACAACAAAGGAATACAGATCAGTATTTGTCAGCACAAGTATGCACCAAGTGTGTCAATTATTTGACAGGTACATGTTGAAATAAAAGGAAGTAACAAGTAGAGAAGTAAAGATTATATACCGTGACCGAGGTGTTTAAGCCATATAAAAACACCTGAGGGCGAAGCCCGAAGTTTGACATACCACTTAAACACCGAGGTAAAGGTATATAACCGACTTATGTCATTGTTGGTGAAATTTCAAAAGAAGTATTTGATTTGTCCGCTAAACATTCAGAAATGGCAAAATTTCGGCAGAAAGTACATGAATATTATAATAACGTTAATAATTTATCTATCATCTCCCGGAAAACAAAAGAAATTGAGCTGACGATGATATAATTGAACTTATTATATTAACTGTTGTCAGGAAGATGTCGCCGTCGGATCCTACTACAGTGCAGATCGAAAAACGGGAGAAAATTTACTAGTTTGTCCCAAGTGATGGGCGGTACTGTTGACGGCAATGCAAGCCTGTGCTGCAACAACAGCTGTAGACATGTTGAACAAGAACTGGTTGTCTCCACGTAGAACTGTTAATTACATCAAGTGTTCAAACCCAAACACATTTCCAGCATCCATTTAAAGCTTCGTTTTGTTAGCATCGAAGGGAAACTTCAACTTGTGCTTGAAGAGTTACACAAAGCTTTGGAATGTCGAATTGAACATCATTAACAACATAACGTGTTGCCTGCGCGATATGTTAATGATGATGCTTGCCCATCTGAGTCTTGGTAGCTTAACGGTTAGAGCGTCTCATTGGTCATCAGAAGGTTGCGGGTTCGATCTGCGGTCCGTCTAGAGCTCAGGAATCGTTTTTCTGGGGTGTGAGTTGGACGAACGTCCAACGATTATCCCGGAATTCATACCTTGGCTTCCTGAACAGAACATCCAGTTCTGCTTGATGCTAAACCATTAACGTGGGACAAGTTAGAAGTTGATATGCTGACGTTTCCATCAAGTCGTCTTAGGAACGCCAATCCAGTCACTTTAAAGGCGCTGTTAGAAATCGAGGCAATCACGTAAACAACAAAAGGGCGCGGCCAAGTTGAACAAAGAACGTTGAATGAGCACTAAGTCTGTCTCGTAGTTCAACAAATTTTTTCCGGTTAACGAAAACGTAATTCAAGATCTGCTTGTCAAGTGATGGTGCAAAACATGCATCAGATTCAGGATGGGAATATTGACCAATAATTTCATTTACCTGTTTAAATTTAAGGTGGCGTTGTAGGTTCTTTTCAAGGAACTGGCGGAAGGGCTCCGAAGGGGACCATCTTCAAAATGCTGTTTTCTCCAGGTCGAAGATGGATGAGTGGCCCCATCCGGGAATAACGCTTTTAGCGTTGTTCTCAACAGTCATCGACTGAGGGTCGGCTAAAAGTGGCAAAGAGCCAGCTAAAGTTGCCTTAATGGCAGTACCGATGGAATTTCTGGTTGTGAGATCATCGATTTCGGTCAGGTGAATTAACAGTTGGTCTTCCTCAACCGCTGTGAAAGTACGGGACCTTTGCCCGCTTTTGTGCGAAAATTCATTTAATTTGGAATCAATGTCCGTAACGCGAGTGGTCCAAACCACAAATTGTTTGTTCATAGTATCGATACTTTCCAAAATCTTGGTCATCGGGTCCTCTTTTGAGTTGAGGTAATTTTCGCACCTTCGTTTGTGTTTGTTATTACGGTGAGGCGGTTTTTACAAAAAACCGAAAATCGTCCGAAAAAAAACTCGAGTGAACCGATTGTTTTTAGAACGCGTTCGAAACTACAGTTAAAAACATGCATGATGGATGATGACGCTACTCGTACAAGACTTTAGCTTCAAAAACAAATATATTAATTAATTATAAAAACAACGTGATTACGAAGTACGAACTAACGGGTGGTGACTAAAAAAGTGGACAAAATTGATAAGATTGGAGTCAAAGCAATGATGCATATGACGACTACACTACAAACGCTGGTAATGTTCAACAATTTATTTCAATTTTCTCAAAATGTATCCACAGGAGTATTCTGGGTGATGTGTCAGCGGCTTTCCTTAACTTTGTCTTAACTGGTGACATCACATCCTGGACCACATTCCAATCGAGCTCACGGAGACATTCCTTTATCCGCAAAAGGTGTCAACTTTTCAGCTTTTTGTCCACTTCCAACCTTCCTTTCTGTTGTATTCCTTTCTTGAAAGCTTTTGAGGATTTTATATAAACTGCTTCGAGCTATTCCTTGCTTGCTAAAATGGTTTACAGTACAAGCAACACCCCTATCGCTATGGACTTGGAAAAAATTTACAACAAGATATCTTCTCTGTTTAAACCTCCACTCATTCATCGTCGATGTAGTGCACTTCAGGTTTAAGTTGTGTAAGCAATGCTTACTAGGGTAAGAAGGCTTTCACCTCCAGGCCATTTGACCAACATCCCACCGTTTTAGTATGGAAAAAAATTCATGTGAACTTTGTCCACTTTTTTAGTCGCCACCCGTTACGAAGAAATGTGCAGTATATACAGTAAGATAAGATTTATAATAAGATTTACACATTTCAAATTATTGTTTACAAGTATCCCATTTACTATTTACAAATAACACACAAGCCGACAAGCGTCTTATAAGTTCTCGGCCAGGAACACAAGCTTATCGACTATCTCAGGCATCAGCTGTGCTCGTGCCGGAGTACTAACTTGTCATGCTTCACTAAAAAGTCTCTCCGACGGCGAACTGCTTGCTTGGATGGAAAGATATCTTCTTGCTAATTGGCACAGCAACGGTAGTCGTTTCGCGTTTAGCTTTCACCATTGAAGAGCATCGTCATCTCCGTCAATAACTGGAAATGCAGAGATGTAGCTTTCGATTTCTTTGGAGAGACGATCACGCGGGGAGACAGCTGGCTACGTCCTTTCTGACTTCTTGAGGCTCGTTAACGCTCCAAGACTGAGTTTGGCTTTCTTCGGCACAGGCATAGGCAGGATATCTTCTTCAACAGGCAATTCTAGAAAAACAGCATTTTTCAAGAGCTCTTCCTTAACTTCATCAAGTTGTGATTGTTCATTCTCATCTTGGTCAGTGTCCACCGACGCTTCTAAAAATTCAGTCTTATATCCTGGATCCAAAAAGGATGCGACATTCATCAAAAGCTCCATGGAAGGATCGACATAACGAGATTTTAACCTTCTCAGGACCTCCTCCTTGATTTCCACTGTCTGTGTTAAATCATCATCCTGACGGGCCAACTCTGTCTTTGACAGGCGGTGAAGGATTGGTTTCAGCGCGCTGATGGTGACGTACTTGCTCGCTGACATGATATCGGTGAATTCCTTGAGTGAACCAAGTGCTTTATCATTGAACTCCAAAACCTCCAAGTCTTCCCACTTTGGCGCCAACTACGACGTGTCCTTGTCGTTGCCAACAACCTTCCTTATGGCCTTCTTGTTGCCCAGTACTCGGCTTATCATGTGCTGCGTTGAACCCCAGCGAACTGAGCACATCTAAAAACAGTGACACAACAGAGAGAATTAATCTATGGATTATGGAATTGTGTTAACTTAAAAAAATACATATTTAATTTTAAAGTAAAATAAAAACATATATAACACTGCAACAGTGTAATCACATCGTTTGAAATATCTGTCTATGGTATATAAGCCATATTCTGTTTACTCACCGACATCAAATTCTTAAACTTTTGTTCTGGTTGCTCCGGAACTTGAGCGGTGGCAAGATCTCTTCTTCTCTTCCAGCTTGTTCCGAAAGCTGCCACGGTCTTCTTGCAAATACAGTCGCCGCCGCTTATAAGCAAGTCGCTTATATGCAAAAACCGTTTATATGCAAAGATTTTGGAAATCCAAAACCAAACCTTAAGAAAATTCCTTTTTTTAATCCGCTTATATGCAAATCGCTTATATGCAAAAGTCGGTTATATGCAAAAGAAAAATTGAAAATTTCGCGCTAAAATCGCTTATATGCAAAGAAAAATTTTCAATGCATTGCTGCAAATCCTTCTTTCCTTTCAAAAGTATTTCAATGTTTCAATGATTGGAAACAGTAGAAAACCAAGATGCTTGCGCGGTTGCAAAACTTTACCGTGTACGAAGATGCGAGCGAATTTTCTAAGACGTTCGATTTGCTGGATGCTATGAATACGATTGTCGCCTGCTGGTCTGAGATAACCACAAAAACAATCGCAAACTGTTTCCGCCATGCAGGTATTGTGTCCAAATATGATGGCGATGAAGATTCGTGGGCGGAAGATGATGATATTCCGTTGGCTCAACTGTTGGGGGCTCCACGTGGTATGGATCAGCAAACTTTCGATGAAATTATATCTGCAGACAACTTTCTCGAAACAGCGCCACCAATTGATGAGAACTCAATAATCAACGAGTAACAAAGCATCCAGGAGAGTGACGACGAACCTGAACCAAAGCCCGTAATAACTCATGCTCAATTTATTTCTAATTTAGCCGACATGAAGGACTATCTTTGTTTGCACGGCTTCAAAGACTGGAAATCATTCAACTCTCTTTCAAATATTTCCACCGACGTGTGTTCAAATGTTGCAAAAAAGCAAACATTAATTGTTATTTCCAAACCTAAGAACAGCTATCTTGTATATTTTAGTTTATTAATAAATACAATTTTTTTCTGGTTTTGGTATTTAATCTTTGGTCATTTTTCTATTATGCTAATGATTTTGCTGGATGCGCGTCCTGGGAACGAATCCGTTTATATGCAAAATCCGCTTATATGCAAAAATTGAGTTGGCAAAAAGGATTTGCATATAAGCGGCGGCGATTGTATCTAATGCACGACCAATCCTCGATTTGTTTTTATAACGGGTTCGTGATTGCGAGGTGGAGGTTATGACCAAAACACGGCATGTTTGTCCATCCGATGTCTCTACAAGCTTTCTTGATGTTCGCTCCATTATCAGTTGTTATGGCGATTTGTTTTTCAGCGTTCAGCTTCCAATGCACAGCATGTCGTTCATTGTCTCGCCCAGTTGTTCAGCGGTATGGTCTTCAGGCACAAATTTTGTTCCAAGGTTTCTCCATCGTAGATTCCAGTCAGACTGTCCAATGCAACGTGTACCCCATATAGGGCGTCAGGCCACGGGAAGACCACATATCAGCTGTCGGGGCAAAGAAATCTACGCTGTCAAGATCTTGCACAACTGCTTCTTTTGTCGCGTCGTACAGTTTTACAACTTTGTTTTTTGAAAACGTTGTCTTGTCTGGTTTCTTGTAACGCGGTTTTAGCACATTTAACAGTTTTTGAAATCCTGGCCGGCTAACTGCGTTAAAGGGAACGGTGTCTTTGCAGAGGAAGTAGGTGATGGCGTTTGTAATGTCTTCGTGGCGCTTGTTTCCAGGTG
This sequence comes from Heliopora coerulea, assembly GCA_030142905.1. Taxonomy (NCBI): domain Eukaryota; kingdom Metazoa; phylum Cnidaria; class Anthozoa; order Scleralcyonacea; family Helioporidae; genus Heliopora; species Heliopora coerulea. The sequence goes on along the minus strand of JASJOG010000734.1, from coordinate 5,475 downwards.
TCAATGGTGTGTTACTGGCGAACAGGTTCCTTACTGTAGGCTGCGTTTCGGATGAAACTGCGCTGCTATCGTTGGTCGGGCGACTCGCTCCTGCCTTTCGTCCTGGTGGAGTCATCGTGGCGTATTGGGTGGGATGGATCCTTCGAAGATGCTGCATCAAGTTTGATGTATTGCCTCCCTTGTTCTTCACGGGCCGCATGCAAATTTTACAAACAGCCGAATCCTCCGCTTTTTCAGGTTTCTTGAAGAAATTCCAAACAGCACACTGACGCATTTTGGCAGAGGAAGGTAACAATTAGTTTCGGTCAGTCTAAGAAAGTATTCCAACGACAAACATGTATGTTGTGAACGGTTACTTGTAGATCAAAGGCAAAGCAGAAAGTGCACCAGTTGGAATATATATGAGATATAAACATTGAAACTTAATTATTCATGTTACGCTCTAACTGTTCATGTTACGCAAATTGAAAACCAATAAATCAACCGGCTTAGATGGCATCAGTGCCCGACTTATTAAAGACTCGGCCGATGTTATCTCGAAGAGCCTTACGAGAATTTTCAACCTTTCTCTGACCACTTCTACATTTCCTTCGATTTGGAGATTTGTGAAGGTTAAAGCTATCTTTAAATCTGGAAATCGTAGCGACGCGAATAACTACCGTCCAATCACAATCCTACCTGTTGTTAGCAAACTACTGGAGAAAGCTGTACATTGTCAACTAAATAAATTCCTTACGGAACAGAATCTCTTAACTTCAAAACAATTTGGATTTAGACCTAAGCTTTCCACAGGTACGGCCCTGGCTCAATTTACAGATACAGTGTTGGATAACATGGATAAAGGAAACCTAACGGGAGCAGTTTTTCTGGATATTTCAAAGGCCTTTGACACTGCAAGTCATGACATACTTATTCGTAAATTAGTGGGAATGGGTGTATCTAACTCGTCTGTTAATTGGTTTAAGTCCTATCTCTCGAACCGTATGCAAGCCACCGTTGTGAACGAAAGTCAATCAAATTTTGAGCCATTAGAAGTTGGAGGGCCCCAAGGCAGTATTTTGGGGCCTCTACTTTTTCTTGTTTATATAAATGATATAACGAAGGTCTGTGAAAAGTGCAATGTTAAACTCTACGCCGATGATACCGTTCTATATTGTTCTGCTAAATCAGCTCAACAACTTCAAGACAATCTAAATTTAGACCTTTTCTATCTATCGAAATGGTTCACCAGGAATCGATTAACACTCAACCCATCTAAATGTAAATTCATCATCTATGGTAGTCCTGCAAAGTTGGCTAAGCTAAATGATGTTGAACTCTGTATTAACAACTATACCCTGGATCGTGTAACATCTTACAAGTATCTTGGCGTTGTTTTGAGTCAATCACTAACATGGGCTGATCATATTGAAACGCTATCAAATAAAATTGCCCAGCGTATTGGCCTCATCAGGAGAATTAAACATTTATTACCTGTTCACGCTCGAATAACCCTAGCAAATTGCTTGGTAATTCCACTCTTCGACTACGCTGATTTGGTTTGGGGCGACAAAAACAATATAGTTTTAATGAACCAAATCCAAATAATACATAACTGTCTGGCTAAAGTCATTTTGGACTTACAGCCGAGATCCTCTGCTACCGAAGCTTTGCGATCCCTGAATTGGTATCCTTTGGTTGTCCGCAGAAAATTCCATCGATGTATTATGATGCACAAGTGCTTGAATGGGGGATTAGATTTTGACTTTAATTTTAAATATATCTCCGATGTACATAGCTATAATACACGTAATAAACAGAACTTATATCTTCACAAAGCGAACAGAAATTACGGTAAACTTACTTTTACCTATCAGGGAGCTACGGATTGGAACATGCTCCCTCCAGAGATGCATAGTATTACTGATTTTAGAATTTTTAAACTGAAATTAAGAAAACTCTTATTCGTCTGACTTACATTTTAATACTGATTGTTTAAATTTTAGTTTTAATTTTAAATTTTAATATTGCATGCTGCATGTTCTTTTTGACGTAGTATATTCTCTGTATTTTAATCTAACTAGTTGTACATATTTTGTATTTTAATTCAGGGCCCCGCTGAAAATCACTATTCTGTGAGTCGGGCACCCTGACAAAATATTGTCTTAATAATAATAATAATAATAATAATAATAATAATAATGTTTTCGCAGAGGTCCGCCATCGTTTAAGCCAATCAAAATCCACCCTCATTTGATCAGCTTAGCCGTTCAAGCTAGTGCGAATCGAAGCCCTTCCGTTCTCACATCGCTGATCATACCTGGCGATAAACACACAGTATTTCAAAGGTGTTATCGAATTTCAGACAAAATTTCTTCAGTTTTTACGTGTGTAAACACAAACACTTGATTCTTTTTAACGAACCCGTGTAAGTATGGTATAAACTCTCTTTTAGTTTGTTCACGAAAGCATCATTTGAACCCGATTTTACTGAAATACCAATTTTTGTCTGGTTTTTTTTCGGTTTTTTGGTTTTTCCGGCTTTTCACCTAAAGCAACATCGGTTTTATCGGTTTTCAAAAAACATCGATTTTTTCCGGTTTATTGATTAACCGCCTCACACTATTTATGGCGTTGAACAAGGTCGTCCGGTTTAGACATTTGTCTCGGCAACAATGAACGATGACGTTTACGTGAAGATGTTTCTGACATGGTATGTAAACTAAACTTTGGAGGAAAAATGAACACGAAAAAATGTAAATAAATTACCTGTACTTGACTGAGTGTGTACTGTACACGTGACTATGAGTGAGCGCATAGCCGACGAGACAAAGTAGCGTGACATACTTATAGTGGACCGGGGTATCATGGGATCGACTTTTTTCAGTCTCCCCAGGTAGCTAAAGCGTTTAAGCGTGAGATAAGGCACGGAAAGGCAAGCCTTCACTCTGAAAACCTTTTAATTATTTGTTAACTCTGAAAACCTTTTAATTATTTGTTTCACATGTCAAAGTTCCTGTGTGAAAATTGGCCAAGAATTCTCTTTGGTGTACGCGAAGTTTTAAGCTTTTGCGTAAGATCTTAAGCTGTCCGCCACGAAACTAGGAGCAGGCCGCACACGTGCCACTGAAGTCCAAAACGAATTTTGAGCCATTCAGGATTGTCAAATGATTTGAAGGACTATAGTCTGAACGTACAAATATAGGATATTAAGTACCTGCAAGAGTCGATGCTGGCTGTCAATATGGACTGAAAGAAACAAAATGCCAAGTGATTGAAACTTTGAATTAGTGTAGTTAATATACATGTGCGTTGTTCTTGTAACATTAAACATTAATTACTCAACTGTTTAAGGTGAATTAGACACATTCAAGGCTCGTAGTTAATTGGACGCGCCACGCCAAAGCCACAATCGCAAGGTGTGGGAATGAGCACTACATGATTTTAAGGAGTAAAATGTTTTCAAACGGCAAGTTAAAACCTGTTTGGCGTTACTTTAGTCCTAAGCTAACTTATAAAAAACAAGGTTCACGCTTTTCATACTCATTGGGTTTATGGATGCAGCTGAGAAATTCGGGGACACGCAAAAAGCCATGCAGTAGATGCTCTCAGCTATCACCTCAGGCGCGACTCTTACGCTTTCTTCTAACCGTCATAACTAACCACAAATGTCCAAAGCTAGAGATAGTTTCCATTTTAGTGAACATAGTAAGGTTACCTTTCACCACTTGAGTTGGTTATGTCAAACAATGAAGGTTCTATATTCAAAAACAATACATTGGTAAATTGGCAAACTTATTAAGGTAAAAACACAATTACCGGCGAAGCACTAGTAAAGTATACTCCAACTGATATTAAAATTAGTACAAATACATGTCTGATGTTCACAACAAAAACCTAGAATTAAAAAAACTGCAATGTTTTCACGATGTCAAAATGCTCCTGAAGTACATTGTCACTCATAAGTTTATTGTAAGTTTGAAAGCATTTAGCGAACTTGCAGTTTTTAATATCTCATTATCAGAATTTCACAGACAAATATAACTTGAATGAAATATTCTCAGTCCTAAATTATTCCTTCATTTTGAAGTAAACTAGACTGTATATGTAGGTCAACATCAGCGACTAAATCAGTGAGATTAACCAACTTCATTTAGGTAACATTTTCTAACTTAAAATCCTAACCTGAAGTATTTTCATCATTTGGAGGCTGATCGTGATCTAACGTCCATGTCTTTTTCGAGATTTCATCAGGAATTTCTCTGAAAAGAGGATACTCTAAGTTTAGCAACAAAAATTTATTGGTATATGATCGATGAACGTTCATCAAGCCCTAACCTCAGAAGTCCCAGACGGAGATCGAACCGCAACCTTACGATCACCGGTGAGACACTCTAACCATTGAGCTACCAAGATTCACATGGCAAGCTAAGGTGCAAATTCGACATACGTGCTGCAAAAACGGAAGCCACGAAATGTCAATAATGATATGAATTGGTGATGTAACGATATATCGAACTATCGATAACTATCACAATTTTGTGAACTAACTACAGTTTCAATAGCTTCTGTAAATTTTTCTTCGACATAAAATAAAATTAAATTTGTCTTAATCACTGATTCGTTTACATTCTGTATCTTAGCCTAAGATTTACCATATAACTCTAAATTTAGTGGCAATGGATGAACCAGGCGGAAAGCGTACTCTTGTTAGAAATATCAAAGCCCAGCATTAAAAATATTATTCAATAACTCATGTCTATATAATTATGGGTTTATTCAAAATTATATGCTGGGCTTTGATATTCCTAACAAGACAACTCTAAATTTAGTTGTCAATTGTGCATTTCTTATATATCCCTCCATAGACTATTTTCAGACTTTACGACAGATATTTCGAGTCTACATCTCAATTCAAAGTCTTTTGTTGTAATTTATAGAAACTTTGAGACTCGAATACTCCTGAAAACTATCGCAATAGTTGCAACACTATCACAATACTATCCCAATATTATGAAAACAAAACTTCACAATTAACCAATAGCTTATCAACTCTAATACTATTGCAATAGATAAAATTTCCACGATAGTCATCTCATAGATTAACGCAACAAATGTTGAGTGTAGGAGTTCGAACAAATGTTAGATGATTGATGAACTTACGTCAAGCCCTAACCTCAGAAAAATCGATTTCAGGGCCCTGTTTTTCTGAGGCTAGGGCTTGAGAGCGTATATCGATCTTCTAAGATACCTCCCAGCTCCCACATTTACAGCATTTCTTCCAAAAATTTGTTGTGACCTCCATCGTTTCGGGAGAATTCGTTGACCAGGTCTGCCTGATCATTGACCACTCAGTGTCTGAACCACCATTGTTTTTGCAATGAGACAATCACTTCGTACCAGGGTTGCTATATTGGCTTTTTTGAAACCAAATTTCTCGAATTTGGCTTTTTTTTTCTTGATTGGCTTGGGAAAAAAGTTTTGGCATTTTGGCCT